>PISX010003802.1:0-131273 GCA_004024625.1 Mellivora capensis | reverse complement strand
CAAAAACAAAACTTTTTTTTTTAAGAGTTCTCTATTTCTGATGTCCTATTATATACCTATTGTACTATCATAATACATGTATTGTGAACATGATAATACTGGTATTGATTATCATAAATACGTGAGATAGATTTCAGTTACAGGTAAATTGGAAACAATAATTTTGGGGATTCCTCAATGTTTGGTCTTTGATTCTTTGCTAAAGTAAGGGTAGTGGGATTTATGATGATTTATTTAAACTTCTGAACTTCTCCTAGAAATCCTTTAAACTCAGTTTCTTTACTGAAGGTTTGCAACCAACATAATCAGTTAAGTCAGCCTGGCAGATTATGTAGCTAGAAAGGCATGAAAGCCATGGCTGGGACTTCTTATTTGAGGTCTCCCAAGCTAAGCTTGCTTAAGATTGGTTTAAGCTGGAGATAGAGCAAGGTCAAGGTGTGTGAAAAAAGAGCCCTGGGAAGCTTGCTCAAGCGATATTTCTTGGAACCCCCTGCTTTCATGTATTCTTTCATTTGCCTTTTTTTTTCTTTTAAGTAAGCCCTATGCCCAATGTGGGATTTGAACCCATGACCTCAAGATCAAGAGTCTCGTGTTTACTGATTGAGGCAGTCAGGTGCCCCATCTCTTTCATTCGTCTTTAAATAAAAGCCAACAGAAGTGTGCAGTGTGGAAGACAGTTTTTTCTAACACCTGAGTTTGTAGTATATATCAGGAGATTCAGTTAAAGCCCCTTGGGATATTATCCTTGTGGGGGACGATTGGTCTGAAGAAGTCTTAGACTTGATTAACGGCAAATTGTTTTCTTTTTTTTTTTTTTTTTGAAGATTTTATTTATTTATTTGACAGAGAGAGATCACAAGTAGGCAGAGAGGCAGGCAGAGAGAGAGGAGGAAGCAGGCTCTCCGCAGAGCAGAGAGCCCGATGCGGGGCTCGATCCCAGAACCCTGGGAACATGACCTGAGCCGAAAGCAGAGGCTTAACCCACTGAGCCACCCAGGCGCCCCGGCAAATTGTTTTCTTAACCGTTCAGTAGATGTATAAGTAGAGAAAGTATAAAGTATAAAGTAGAGAAAGCTCTATGATTAGGGAGGTGAAAATTTATAGTTAGAACAGAAATAGGAAAAAGTTTATGCTGCTACTTCTAGATGGCAGAGTTGTCTGTTTAATTCCATACCAGACCCAAACGTTTGGGTATTACCAATGTTTGGAATCTGTATATGGCTTTAATTATCAATATAACTTCTTACTACATAATGTTAAAAGGCAAGTTCCATTGACAAACAAAGAATTTTGAGCATTTTGTCCTAAGGAGGACTTGACTATCAGTTGGCAGGTTGACTGTGTTGGGAGAATTTAAGGAGGTCTGGGATTAGTCTTCGCTCTCCTGCTGAAGTAAGAAACACACATTTATGACACTGCTTTCTGGTCATGCTGTGAAACATACTGATTAATGGTGTTGCTTTGTGACCAGGGGTCTGAGGAGATCTATGGGTGTTTGAACTTGTTAGCATTGTTTATTGATTCGAGTGAGACTGATGACTTGAATTTGGTCATAGTGAGATCTCTAGAGGGCTCTGTTCTTGGGCCGGAATGGCCTATACAAAACCGGCACTTGCTGAGTCTGTATCAGGCTTATTGGTTCTGAGACATGATGCGTATCTGCTTTCTATTGTCTGATGATGGTCTCCTTCTGCTGTTACGCTCTGCCTGCACGAGGCGTGCATCTGTCATCTAATGGGTGCTCTCTTCATGCCAAATTCCTACCCACTCGTATCCCTCTATATCGCCTTTTCTAAACCTGTGGATTCATCTGATCTTGAGATCTTAACTTTTACTAGAACAACTTTACTTAGGTTCATTCTGTGGAGAGTAAGATCATGTATCTTACAAATCTAATTAGAAAATTTTTTTTCTTAAATTTTGCTCTTTTAAATCCACTGCTGTGCAACACATAACTTCTTAAAGGGGCCTAGAATTAATCACCTTTGTTATGCTAAGGCATCTATAAACCAAAATTTATAGATTTCTGATTGGAGAACTATGTTAATTTGGAATTTTGGATCACAAAACTTAAAACTGGAAGAGACAGTTGTATTGATTCCTAAAATAATTCCTATAGTGAATTAATTTTGGGTATATTTAAGAAGTCAGTCTGAAAGTTTATACCTTTGAAGTGCCACTTGAAAAGAAAAGAGGGACTTCACAAAACTTTATCAAAGCTCTAATTGTTTGGTCTATTAATAAATTCAATAGGGAACATATTTTGTTCTATAAAATTGGTTGAAGTCTGCTAAATTTAACTTTATTCTAAATTTATATTTACATTTAAATAGGTCTATGCAAACTTGTATATATTGTCACTTCATGTGAAAAAAATCCTAAAATCATTTTCATCTTCAAAATATATTACATTTAAATTAATCAATTTCAGTTTAAGTTGATTCATGATCAACTAAGTTGAACATAACTATATGAGAGTAAGAATATCTAAAAATACTTTTGGGAGTAAATTAGTGTAAATTTATTCAGAACAAAGAACAGATGTTTAAATTACTGCAAACATTCTTAACAGAATAAAATAACATGTTCAACATTGAGCAGTTAATTTAAAACATATTTAAAACATATAAAAAATTCACCCTTAAATGGTTTATTTCCTTTGAAACATTTTCCCTCTATGCTAGCTAAACTTTTATTCTTTTGATTAAAAAAAGCAAAGCAATCAATCACATTTTTAAAAATTACATAATCTAAAATGCATTTTCTTTGGCCAAATCTAGAGATTCCTATCAAATATAAAAGGTTCTTATGGAGATTTTCAAAGGGAAATGACTTGGGGAATGAGATTACAAAGTGGTTTAGCTTTATTTCATGTCATTCTTAAGAACTAAATCATCTTGTTGAAATGTTCGTGTTTTCCTACATTCCTCAGGCTACTTTAGTTTCTAAATTCTTAGTAAAATGAAACTTTTTAGGACAAATATTTTTATAGCTCTGTGAACTTTTCTTAAAAACTTACTTCAAAGTGTATAAATCATGGTTTCCTCATTGCTATTTCAAACTACTACAAAAACAAAGCATATAAAGTACTTTTTAAGGAAACAGAAGAAGAAATGGAAAAAAAAAACCTAAGTAAAACTTAAATCGTAAGAGAATTTTTGAAATTATAGATGATAACATAGGCAATTCCATTTTAAAATAATAGAATTCTGCTATATTCGTATGTCAAATTTATTTCTCCTACAAAACCCAGTTAGTCTGAATTTCATGTTGTACAAAGAAGACCAAGAATCTTCTAAAAAAAAAAAAAAAAAAGACAATCTTTTTTCCTTTGTTGGCCACAAACTGAGCACCGTGGACTGAACTTCTATTTGATTCCTCCAGAAAGAACGGTCCCGGCTAGCTTGGTCCTGATAACCTTACAAACCAGAGGGAGATCCGCTCACCCTTCACAGACAGAGTCCTGAGTGACAACACACGTGTTCCTCTTCTTCCTGTATACTCTGCTAACCTGTTTGGGGGAAGAATAACTACATTTACTTGTCCTCCCATCTCCCTCTTCGCCTTTTTGCTTTATTTGTTATTAGATAAAATTAACCATGATTTGACATTATCCTTATTATTACTGGATTAAATCAGTTCTGGCTGAAAATCCGTGGTGAGTCACAAATTGAAGAACTGGGCTTTACCTTACTTTATCTGCTGGAAAATTCTGGAGCTGCCAAGTCACCACTAAAGAACTGAACTTCAGTCACCTGATGCTCTGCTTTTGCAAAAGACTTGAGGCAAACAATGGGCATCTTTGTGGCAGGGATGGAACCTTCCGGTGAAAACTCTAGGTTTTGTCGGTCGTGTGGTTTCTGTCGTGACAACTAAACTTTGCTGCTGTAAAATGCAAAGCAGCCATGAAGCTTACGTAAGTGAATAAGTGTGTTACAATAAAACATTATTTAGGTAAATTGGTGACAGGCAAGGTTTATCTCTTAAATCCACTTACTTCTCACCATTCCTATCACTACCAACCTTTCCCTTCTATACCGCTACAATAGGTACCTGTCTTCCTTATGTAATGATGAACTTTCTTTTGAAATATAGTAAATTGTTTTATTTTTGAATGTCCCTGCATTCAACTTCTGGTTTGTTAACTAAAGTATATGCATGCTATGTATAGGGTAGACACAGAATAACTAGGAAGAATTAAAATTTGTAGAAATTCAAAGAGAAAAAAAAAGAAAAGGAAAAAAAAGGAAGCAAAAAGAAAAGAAAGTCTGTGCTTAGCTTTTACGACCAAAGAAAAAAACTTTAAAAAAATTCCCTAGTAATATAATAATGTCAAGTTAGAAGGTTTCTCTAAATTCATTAACCTCATATTAACAAATTATGAACCAGGACTAGTGCCCTTAAATATTTCTTTCAAAATATCATGGAAGTGGGTGGTTTGGGCAGAATCCTATCTTTATTAGAAGGCAAAGGGCAAAGGATCCAATATCAACTTTCTTCCTATGTCCTCTGTATGAGGAAACTCAAGGATATGTGTATTTTTTTGTGGTTCTGGTGGATGGATACGATGGTATTTCTGGAGATAGAGTAGAAACTTCCAGAAGGGAAAGAGGAAACACGAGAACACTGGTACTAGTAACTCAATTCCCTGGATGAAATCCATGAACGTGTCCATTTGGCCTTGGGCTACATCTTACAGTTGTAGATATGGGTGATGGCAGTGGGTACAGAGAAGAATGTAGGTGACACAAATGGTCCCACAGGAGTTACACGTATTCCACAGAGCATCTGGACGCATTCTCATTCCCTAGGTAGCAATGGTGGGGGCACTGTCGAGGGACAGAACAGAAATGCTGAAAATATTTGTGGATCTAAAGAATGTTGGAATTAAAATAGGGAGCTACGTTGTTCAGGGCAGTATAGCCAGAGCTGGATGAGAAGTTTACAGAAGAATAGAACCATTTGTACTTCAGTAGATACTTGGTCAGGAGCCTATGAGGAAGACCCTTCTGCCACAGAGACCAGCGGGGAATCAAAGAGCAATGTGATTGCATGACCCCAGAAACCCTCTGGAGAGAAGCAGAGGAAGGGGAAAAGAAAATCCAAGTGAGCATTTATTTAATCAGAAGAAACTGTTTTATGTTTCTAAAATACAAAGAAGTGGTAGTATTGTGCCACTTAAATGATTATCCCTTTTACTACATTCCTTCTGATATCTTTTTAGTAATTACTTGCTTTAAAGCATGCAGTCATGTCATCTTACAAATCTACACATGCCACCTCTCCATTGAAAATGCTTATGGTTTTCCCATTGGTCTTATAAGTACAAAAGTTCTTCACAGGACTACATAGTTGTACAGAATCTGATCCCTACTTCTATGTCTAATCTCGTATTTCACCCTGCTATATACCTCCATTGCAGCCGTACCGGCTTTTTTCTTGTCTGTGACTTACATGAGATATTTGCCTTAATGTACCCTCACATAGAAGGAAATGTTTTCCCTTCTTTGCCTGGTTACTCTTCCATTAAATCTTAATTTTAATCATCTTAATCCCTCATACTCAAATTTCATTCATTCTGGAGTCATCTTAATATTTGACATGACCATGTACTACTTGTTTTATCGTTGAACACCTTTATTATTTGTTACTTAAAATATGCCTTTTAAATTTTAAATTTCATTAACCTATATAAACCAGTTTTTAAACAAAAGAAAATTCACTTTCCATAAATGGATATTTTAAAAATATTTTTTAAAATACTACCTGAACATGAAACACTATAGGAAAGCCATGCAATGGGATGAGAAGAAAGTAGCATCAACAATCCTCCCATAGATTTAGAAACAAAACCCAAGCAAGTTACCCTAGTTCCCTGGCCCACAAATTTATTCAAGGCCCTAAATTCCTTTATAATATGTCCCTTATCTGATGTTAGCCAATTATCTTTGTTTCACCCTTATGAGAATTATCACCTGTGAACTGCATTAATTTTATGTTGTTTCTCCTATTTTATTATACTCTATGAATCTAATGCTACACTATCTTTCTATCTCATGCAGTGGTGAAAAACTGTAGATAGAAAATAGATATTTAACTATTTTAAGTTAAAAAATTAAAATTACTTTTAGTTCTAGGTCTTTTGAAGGAAGAAAGAATTTTTTAGGATCAAAAGAGCATACTCATATTTTACTGAATTCTACTTCAGAAACCGACATTACACCCTATGTTAACTAACAAAAATTTTTAAAAAGGAACATGCTCATATCTTAACTGCATCTTTATTTCAACCTCAATACTCTCCATGTGTCATGAATGGAAAATAAGCATTTGGTAAAGACAACCTTAATGAATTAGTGGAAATGATTTCTCACTTAAATAGGAAATTTTTGCAATGATTGTTAAGATTACCAAAACAATTTCATGATAATCATAAGTCATGTCATTCACACAAAGTGTGTATTAAAAGGAGAAATGATATTTTGTAGAAGTAATTATAACTGTGACAATGCTGATCCTACTGATCATTCAAAGTTCAGCTAAGTTTCTTAATCTTTTTTTTTTTTTTTAACACAATAGACCTCTGTCCTCACTGACCTGTGTTCCTATTATTTTTTCTCCTTTCATTGCAAATTTAACCAGTCTGTCTCTCTTTACCTGCAGATCATTTCTAGGCTGCCCTCTGATTTGCTGTTTTCTCCATGCCCCTCACATTGCCAAACCACCTTTCCTCCAGGCCTCTTTTTTTCTTTTTAAGATTTTATTTATTTATTTGACAGACAGAGATTACAAGTAGGCAAGAGAGGCAGGCAGGGAGAGAGAGGAGGAAGCAGGCTCTCCGCGGAGCAGAGAGCCCGATGTGGGGCTCGATCCCAGGACCCTGGGATCATGACCCGAGCCGAAAGCAGAGGCCTTAACCCACTGAGCCAGCCAGGCGCCCCTAAGTTTCTTAATCTTAATAGCATTATTATTCCAGTGAAAAATTAGCTTCCATTTCCCATAGCATATGTACAATTTTATTGGCCAGGCAAAATTCTTTATAGTAAAATGAATATAGAAAACAATTTGGGGAAATTTCACAGTAGATTGCTTTATGAAAAATGGTCTGTAAGCCGCATACATATAAATACCTTTCTTATCAGAAAAAAACAAAATATTTTAGTAATATACAGTATAGACCACTCACTTTTCACTCAATTTTAGCAATAAGAAACTTAAAATCCACCCTTCAAACCATAAATCATATCAAATGTAGCTCTTTCAAACCCACAAAGGGGCTACCTGGGGGGCTCAGTCAGTTAAGTGTCTGCTTTCAGCTCAGGCCCCCTCTAAGCCCCCTGCTCAGTGGAGAGTCTGCTTCTCCCTCTCCCGCTGCTGCTCCCCTGCTTGTGCTCTCTTTCTTACTCTCAAATAAATAAATAAATCTGAAAAAAAAAAAAAAGACCCACAAACATAGTTGATGTGGACATGTTGGGGTTTGGAGCAAATGGTCAAGAAAGAATTCCTGAGACATCTTTGGTGCAAAAGGTGCTTTTATTAAAGCAAGGGAACGGGACAGGAATTGTGGGCAGAAAGAGCCGCACTGAGTCTGTGACCGGTGACTGATTATAGACTTTCAGGTTGGGAGTGTGTCAGGGACTGCACATGCTTCCGAGGTATTTAGGAAACGAAGTTTCCAGGTCCTTGAAGGGGAAAGGTCATGTATTACTGTTTAGTAAAACCTCAGTCATGAGACCCTTTAAATGTATATCAGTGGGGCATATCCTTGGAGGATGACTACCAACACACACCTGGGTGGGGGGAGGTGCAGGTAGAGACAAAGGAAGTTTCCAGAGGAATTTCCCTGTGTTTGAAGAGGACTCACAGGATCCTGGCACGTCAGAACAATGTTCAGCCAAGATTGCCTTTTGCCCTTAACAAAATGTCCACACTGAGGCTGCTGAGCTCCCAGAGGAAGGTCGGTCTGTTTCAAGGACTCGTCAATGGACTGTAAGTTGTAAGGAAATTTTATATTTTCTTTTGCCTTTGGTTCCCACATCAATTGTCATTAAATTAGCATCCATCTTCAGAAATGGAGTTCCTAAATAAACAGCATAGTCTTTCAGGCCCTGTTTATATCTTTCTCTTGCGTCATATCAAGTTATATTATACCAATACAGATTTATGTGCATATTTAATAAATGTAATGAACTTTAGAACATTGAGCAAAAGACCAAAAATATATGTTCATGCTTAGTAATAAGATTAAGAGCACAATTAAAAAGTAAACACCCATTCTTTCATTTATGCCTTAAAAAGAGCTGGTTCAGAAACACTGATTCATCCAGTTGTGACTCTGGAGAGGGTCATCTATGTAAACTCTGAATCCTTTAAAAAAGCCAAATTTGAAATCAATAAGCTATTTAAATGATCAAAAAGATCAAAATGATCTTACCAATGCAGGTTTTTCCTATAAATTCTGGGATTTTAAAAAATGATTTCAAATTTGCAGAAAAGTTACACAAGCAGTACAGAGGACTTTTCTTCCCCCTTAGCCATTTGAGACTAAATTGCAGAACTGAAGCCTTATCAGCCTGGAATATTTTCTTGCAAACAAGGACATTCTCATAAATAACCATATCACAACTATCAGAAGCAGGAAATTAATATTGACATATCACCATAACCTAAAAAAATCATCCCATTTAGTTTTCACCAAATGTCAAAATAATACCCTTTATAGTAAAAATTCCAGTTCAGAATCACAAATTTATTTTGGTTGTCACATCTCTTTAATGTTTCATGGTCTCTTTATTCTTTAATCTTTCCTTGACTCCTTCTGTTGCAGGGTGGCAGGGTTCTTGTCTTGAGGAGTTGAAGAATGAATCTCTCAGACACAAAAGGGTGAAGTAATAGTTTGTTAAGTAAAGGTGAGAATAGAAAGAAAGCTCTCTAGAGTGAGGGGGTTCCTTCATGGTCACCAAATGTAGTTTCGGAATGTTGGTGAGCTCCGGAGCTGATGGCCGAGAAAGAATTCTTAAGACATTTTTGGTGCAAAAAGATGGTTTTATTAAAGCATGAGGACAGGACCTGTGGGTAGAAAGAGCTGCATGGGGTCATGAGAAGTGGCCCATTATATACTCTCAAGTTGGGAGAGGGTTATGGACAGTATAAATCTCCAAGGAATTTGGAACCAAGGTTTCCAGAACCTTGAGGGGGCTAGCTGTTGTTAGGAAAAGGTCATTTATTACTGTGTAATAAAACTTTACTCAATGAGAACATTCAGATGTATCCTGGTGGGTCATATGCTTGGGGGATGATTGCCAACGTGTATGGGGTGGGGGTAAGAGGTAAAGGAAGTTTCCAAAGGAGGTTTTTTTTTTTTTTTAAGATTTTATTTACTCAATTGACAGAAGAGATCACAAGTAGGCAGAAAGGCAGGCAGAGAGAGAGGAAGGGAAGCAGGCTTCTCGCCAAGCAGAGAGCCCGATGGGATCCTGACCTGAGCCGAAGGCAGAGGCTTTAACCCACTGAGCCACCCAGGCGTCCCTCCAAAGGAGTTTTATTGTTAAAGTAGACTTCGGGGATCCTGGGGGTTGGGCTAAGATTGCCTTTTGCCCTTAGCGAAGTATTAACATCCAGGCAGTTGAGTCCCTAGGGTAATGTCACTCTGCCTGTTTCAAGGACTTGTCAATGGGCTATAAGGAGTAAGGAAATTTAATAATTTTTCTCCGACCTTCATTTCCAACATCACTTTGACCTTGACACATTTTAAGATTACAAGGTATTTCCTTTGTAGAAGATCCTTCTGTTGGTGTTTGTCTGATGCAGCCTCACATTAGGTTAGATTACTCATCTTGGCAAGATTGCTACAGAAATAATCATATCGTCTCATTACATTCTATCAGTTTGCACATGATTTTAACTTTTCCTGTTATTAATGAGCCTGTTTTGATGACAGCAGGCATTCTTGCTTATTCGCAAATTTACAGGAAAAGTTTTCAACATTTCATCATTATTGATGGCATGGGCTCTGGGATGTGTGGACATAATTTGATCCCTTTGTAAAATTATAGAATTTTCATTCAATTTATGGCATGAAAGGATATTAGATTTTTCAAATACTCATTTTGCATGTGTTGAGTTTCTTGTTGATTTTTCTCCTTCATTCTGTTAACATGGTGAATAATGCTGATGGTCTTCAAATTCTTGACTACATGTATATTACAAAGGGTATGATCCATTGTCCTCATTTATGTGTTACTGGATTAAGGGCTAATATTTCATTTAGAATTTTTCATTATCTCTATGTGTGAGACAGATTGGCCCAATTTTTTCTTTTAATCTCATTGTCAGGTTTTCATGTCAAGGTTATCCTCACTTTATATAATGAGTTTGGAAGTTTTCCCTCTTTTCCTATTCTGTGGGAGATTTTGTATATGATTAGTAGCTTCACTTATGAAACCATATGGCCTGGAGTTTGTGGAGAGAGGCTTTTAATTACAGACCCAAGTTACTTGACACTATGTGGGACTGTCTTTCCCTGTGTTGGAGGGGAAAAAAGGCAGATCCTGAGACGCAGGTTTACATGAAGGAAACTTAAGTAGTATCCCATAAACAGGAGTGAAGGAGTTTAGAAAGAGGAAGAGGAAAGTCAGTGCAGATTTGCACAACCGAGCTGTTAAATACTCGGAGTACCTGAGGTGTGACCCCTGCACCCTGGCACGAAGAACGCGCCTCGGAACTGTCCGCCTTGTCCTGAAAATGGGAAACGTTCCTTCATTAGCTCTTACGCAACACTGGGTCAGGACTGCCAAAGGAGTGTTAACTTCCTCGGACTCATACTGCTGAGTTGTGTAACTTGGGAGGCTATAAAGAGGTCAGCCATGTGGAGGCAAGGCAGAACAGAAATAAACGTTTTTAAAATGTTCTTTGTCTTGTATAAGTTTTAGTATAGTAAAAACAAAAAACCCCAAACTTTTGGTATAGTTAATTTTCTCTGTTGGACATTTATTTAGAATTTCATAAATTTCAGCTTTTGTTTTTATTATTGCCTCCCTTCTATTTCATAGTGCTTAATTTTTGTTTTTCTCAGTATTTGATATAGATAGATCTGATTTTTTTTTTAAGATTTTTATTTATTTGACAGAGAAATCACAAGTAGGCAGAGAGGCAGGCAGAGAGAGAGGAGGAAGCAGGCTCCCTGCTGAGCAGAGAGCCCGATGCGGGGCTCGATCCCAGGACCCCGGGATCACGACCTGAGCCGAAGGCAGAGGCTTCAACCCACGGAGCCGCCCGGGCGCCCCGGTAGATCTGATTTTCAGTTTCTCTTCACTGTCGTGTAGTCAGTGAAGGCTGCACCATCGCCTCTAAGCCTGTGTCAGCGCTGACCCTTCCGCTGAGTGTGTTCCATCTAATGATCATCCTTTTCAAAATACTTTTTATTTTCCATTACAGTTTCCTTGTTGACCCGTGGCTTTTATTTTGAAGTAAATAATTTAATTACAACCTTTTGGGTATTTTCTAGTTATATGTTGTTTCTGAGTTCAAGCTCAATACTGTTTTGGTAAGATAATATGTATAATTTAACATCCGTTGAGGGATGTAATCTAGCCCCGCACTGGGTCAATTTTGGTAAATATTCCAGTGCTCCCGAAAGAAGTATGCATTCTGTAATTGCTCAGTATAATGTTCTATATATGTCAATTAGGTCAACATGATTCATTTTGTTTCTCAAATCTTTTATATCCTTAATAAATTCTTTGTCTGTTTGCTCTCAATTCCAAAAATATAAAAGTGCTAAATTTTCCACTATGCTTGTTTTGTCTCTTCCTTCTTGCGAATTACGTTAATCTGTCTCCATTATACATTTAAGACTGTGTTACTAGCACATGAAATTTGAAGGCCTTCTCACCATTATTGGCATATCCTTCTTTATCACTATATTTTGTTGTTGTTTCAAGCCTATTTTTACCTGATATTAATGCCACTATGATGTGGGAAACAAAGGAAAAAGAAAAGTAAATTTCCTTATTACCTACAGCCCACTGACAAGGACTGAGAAGTCCTTGAAACAGGCAGAGTGACATTACCCTAAGGACTCAACTGCCTGGATGTTAATACTTCACTAAGGGCAAAAGGCAATCTTAGCCCAACCCCAAGGATCCCTGAAGTCTACTTTAACATAAAAAGACTCCTTTGAAAACTTCCTTTATCTCTTACCCCCACCCCATGCACATTGGCAATCATCCCCCAAGCATATGACCCACCAGTATACATCTGAAGGTTCTCATTGAGTAAAGTTTTATTACACAGTAATAAATGACTTTTTCCTAACAACAGCTAGCCCCTCAAGGTCCTGGAAACCTTGGTTCCAAATTCCTTAGAGACTTACACTGTCCCTAACCCCCTTCAACTTGAAAGTATGTAACTAGCCACTCCTCATGACCTCAGTATAGCTCTTTCTGCTCATGGGTCCTGTCCCTGTGCTTTAATAAAACCACCTTTTTGTACCAAAGATGTCTCGAGAATTCTTTCCTGGTCATCAGCTTTGAACCCTAATGTCTTTCCTACATCAACCATATCATCTTCATTTTGGTTGAATTTGCATACATTTTAGAAGCTCACTTTCAATATTCTTGTATCTTTGTATTTAAGGTGTGTATATTATAAGTGGCATAGGATTGATTTTATTCTATTTTTATTTATTTTTTTATTATGTTCAGTTGACCAGCATAGAGTACATCATTAGTTTTCGACGTATTGTTCAATGATTCATTAGCTGCGTGTAACACCCAGTGCTCATCACCACACATGCCTTCCTTAATGCCCATCACCCAGTTACCCCATCCACCCATCCCCCTCCCTTCTGTAACCTTCAGTTTGGTTCCTGAAATCCAGAGTCCCTCATGGTTTGTTTCCCTCTCTGATTTCTTCCCATTCTTTTTTCCCTCCCTTCCCCCTATGGTCCTCCATTCTATTCCTTATGTTCCACGTATGAGTGAAACTGTATGATAATTGTCTTTCTCTGCTTGACTTATTTCACTTAGCATAATCCCCTCCAGTTCCATCCATGTCCATGCAAATGGCGGATGCTCATTCTTTCTGATGGCTGAGGAATATCCCATCATATATATGTACCATGTCTTCTTTCCATTCATCTGTTGAAGGGCAATTCAGCTCCTTCCACAGTTCAGCTATCATGGACATTGCTGCTATGAACATTGGGGGTGCCTGTGCCCCTTCTTTTCACTACATCTGTCTCTTTAGGGTAAATATCAGGTAGTGCAATTGCTGGGTTGTAGGGTAGCTCTATTTTTAACATTTTAGGGAAACTCCATACTGTTTTCCATAGTGGCTGTCCCAGCTTGCTTTCCCATCAACAGTGTAAGAGGGTTCCCCCTTCTCCACATCCTCACCAACACTTGTTGTTTCCTGTCTTGTCAAAACCAGGCAAAGATTCCATCAAAAAGGAGAATTACATCCATGATGAGCATGGATGCCAAAATACTCAACAAGATCCTAGCCAGTAAGATCCAACAGTATATTAAAAGCATTATCCATCATGACCTGATGGGATTTATTCCTGGGATGCAAAGATGGTTCAACATTCACAAATCAATCAACGTGATAGAGCATATTAATAAAAGAAAAGACAAGAAAGAAAAGAGAAGAAAAGAAAAGACAAGATATGATCTTCTCAATTGATGCAGAAAAATCATTTGACAAAATACAGCATCCTGACGCGCCTGGGTGGCTCAGTCCTTAAGCGTCTGCCTTGGGCTCAGGTCATGATCCCAGGGTCCTGGGATTGAGCCCTGCATCAGGTTCTCTGCTCCGCGGGAAGCCTGCTTCTCCCTCTCCCACTCCCCCTGCTTTTGTTCCCTCTCTCTCTGTGTCCTCTCTCTGCCAAATAAATAAATAAAATCTTAAAAAAAATATAGCAGCCTTTCCTGATTAAAACTCTTCAGAGTAAAGGGATAGAGGGAATATACCTCAATATCATAAAAGCCATCTACAAAAAGCCCACAGTGAATATCATTCTCAATGGGGAAAAACTGACAGCTTTTCCCAGAAGGTCAGGAACATGACAGGGATGTCCACTCTCACTACTTTTGTTCAATACAGTAATAGAAGTACTAGCCTCAGCAAACAAGCAACAAAAAAGAAGTAAAAGGCATTCAAATTGGCAAAGAAGTCAAACTCCCTCTCTTCCCAGATCGCATGAAACTTTACGGGGAAAATCCAAAAGACTCTATTCCCAAATTATTAGAACGCATACAGCAATTCAGCAATGTGGCAGGAAGTCACAGAAATGCACAAAAATCAGTTGCATTTCTATAAGAATGTGACTGAAGAAAGAGAAATTAAGGAATCAATTCCATTTACAATAGCACCAAAAACCATAAAATAACCTAGGAATAAACCTAACCAAAGAGGTAAAGGATCTGTACTATCTAGTTTCTATACTAAAAAACTATAGAACACTCATGAGAGAAATTGAAGAAGACACAAAGAGATGGAAAAATATTCCATGCTCATGGATTGGAAGAATAAACATTGTGAAAATGTCTATGCTGCCCAGAGCAATCTACACTTTCAAAGCAATTCCTATCAAAATACCATAGACATTTTTCACAGAGCTGGAACAAACAATCCTAAAATTTGTATGCAACCATAAAGGACCCTGAATTGCCAGGGGATTTTGAAAAAGAAATCCACTGGGGTGCCTGGGTGACTCAGTGGATTAAGCCTCTGCCTTCGGCTCAGGTCATGATCTCAGGGTCCTGGGATGCAGCCCTGCATCGGACTCTCTGGTCTGCAGGGAGCCTGCTTCCCCCCTCCCCACCTCTGCCTGCCTCTCTGCCTACTTGTGATCTCTGTCAAATAAATAAATAAAATAATTGAAAAAAAGAGAGAGAAAGAAAAAGAAAACCACTGGTGGCATCACAGTTCCAGATTCCAAGCTCTATTACAAATGTCATCAACAAGACAGTACGGTACTGGCACAAAAACAGACACATAGATCAGTGAATTTGAATGCACTATAGAAATTGTCAACACAATATATGGGATTGTGACTAAAATCTCCATATGGTTTGTTCTATTGGTTTTTACAAGGATTATTTAATAAACTGATTTATATAAAACTGAACTCACTTTCAGTATTAAATCAGAATGTGTGTGAGGCTTTGAGCAGCATGAAGAAAACATAACCTTAAATTGTCCATTAGCCCTATAGCATAGTTTCTAGTTAATCAATAATCTGTTTGAACTCATAATTATTAACATTATATCTTATTCACATTTGTATCTTTTTATTTTATTTTATTTTATTTTTTAAAGATTTTATTTATTTATTTGACAGAGAGAGATCACAAGTAGGCAGAGAGGCAGGCAGAGAGAGAGGAGGAAGGAGGCTCCCTGCTGAGCAGAGAGCCCAACATGGGGCTCAATCCCAGGACCCCGAGATCATGACCCGAGCCGAAGGCAGAGGCTTAACCCACTGAGCCATCCAGGCGCCCCCATTTGTACCTTTTTAGTTTTCCTTTAAATAATTGAGGTCAAATAATGCTATGCAATTAATAAAACAATGAAAAACGTCATTGAAATAAATGGCCCTTTAAAATCACTTCTATATATATTTCATACATTAGGCATGTGAATTCTTAGAAAGTAGACTGAAGCTCCTCTTAAAGTAGATAACATTTGAAAATTATTCTTTTGCAAGCACAGTGTGAAGACTTTCCAATTTTTTACTGACAGTTTCTTTTAAAGAGCTGAACCGATTCAGGTACACACATTAATAAGACAAAAGTAGACGGTTGTTATACTGACTCCTCATTTATAGTGAAAAACTAGTGTCTTGATAATCATGAAATAAAACTAAACAAAATTATAAAAACGATAGCATTATTTTAAAAGAGTGAAGGAGAAAGTATTGCTTAAAAGGATAAAGACTATCACAGGATTTTAAATGGAGTCTATGAAAATTTTAAAGGAAAGATGTGTTGTTTAGGAAAATTATATTTTAAAAAATCAGTTATCTTCCACTATCTGAACAAATTTTATGTTGTTCTGTGTTGAATAACTGAGTGGTAGGCAAATATTCGACCTCTTACCACATCTTAAGTTTCTCATGGTTAGTGACAGTGAAGCAGAAATTCTAATTAAGCTAATCAAAAGGCAGTTTGGGATGATGAATTTTGTTCACAGAAAAACTAGTGAAGCTGCACTGGTCAGAAAATGAGTCATTATCTAGCAGAAAAATTAGTCAATAGGACAAGTTTCTCTGTCAATAATTTGCCCATTTTTCAATAATTAAAGTTTCTTCCTTCCATTTCAGCAGATTTTATATTTCTGCCATCTGTTTGAAGCAGACGTAGTGTTGATGTCTAAACAGCTCGTGCACAGCATTTTTCATGGATAGATTTCCCTGAGTCATAACATGTCTTTAGCAACAGCTCAATGTTCAAGCACTAGGCTGTAGGAGCAGTTCTCAGAAGAGAAGGTGGCGACTTGTGGTTCTCAAAATTGCCTTTAGTCAAATATTCCCAATATCCTCCCTCTCACCCACCACCTTTCAGACTGATGGTAGGATTGTACTCCTGTCTCATGTTTGGAAATAACTTGGTGCCTCGCTCGGGCCAACAAGTCAGAAGCGTTTACCTGCTGAAGCCAGGACGTGGTGTTTACTCGCAATAGCAGGAGCCCTTAGAGCCTTCCCCTTTAGTCTGATGCCGAGGCCCAAACCCCAGCGCAGAGGCAGCTCCCCCATCCCCAAAGCCGCTGAGTGATTGAAATAAGCAAAGATCCATGAGAGACACGAAACATAAGCAAGAAATAAATCTTTGTTGTTTTAGGCCTCTCAGACACTAGAGCTGCCGGCTCCTGCAACAATCCTCACTTCTAGCCCCCATCACCCATGATCTCAAACCGGGTTTTGATCCCTCACAGTGGAGTGCTTTGCTTTGCACAGACACAGTAGCGTATCGTTTTGATGGAGTGGTACTTTGTGTCAAGGGCTCCAATATCAGGCGAATTTACTGTCCCAAAGCACCTATATATCTTTTTTTTTTTTTTTTTCACATTAGTTCAGCTTCTTGTTTCTTTGTGCCAAGAAAAAGTCAAATTTTGAACAGTAGGCTTAGTGCAGTCTTGCTTTAAGTGTGGTCTGTCATCAACAGCACCACGATTAGTGAGTTTGCTTATTAAAATGTAAATTCCTGTAAACCTCATCCCAGAACTATTGAATTTGAATCACAAAAGAGTTGAGATTGTACAGAAAATCAGCATTTTAAACACGTTCTCCAACTGTTTCTAGTATATATCAATGTTTGGGAATCACAGCATTATGGAATATTTTTATTAAAAAAAATCACATTCTTTTAGAGCATTAAAGTATCAGCCAATTTGTATAATTTTTAGTATTAAGAGGATTGATGATTGATAAACTTATAAAACTAGGTCAATAAACAGTATTTTATATGCCAAACGGGCTATCTTTCTTTTCATACTCCTGAAAGCTTGGAACAATTTTGTTCTATTTATTTTTTGCCTACAGACTAATTGTTAAATTGTTTCTGTGTCTTTCTGTACCCAAAGAATTAAAAATGGTGACAATGTCAAATTTACATAAATACAACCAGACCTGTTGTAGACTCATGGTTTGTTTTTTTTTTAACCTGTGAGCTGCCAAATTCTCAAGACAATCCCATCATTTTCATCGTATGAGATGCAGTAAGTTGCTCCTCATCCTTTCATTCTCAGAACAGTTTAGGGACTACAGTATGATGTCATCAATCAAACTGATGTTGACCTACCATGGCAAAGTCTGAACAATTATTTTGTTTATTATACAAATCAGACTATGATTTTTATCATAATTATACAAACATTTGTAAGCAGAATCTACATTATTTACTTTGATGTCATCATTTTTAAGTAGCATGGGATTGACTAGTGAGGTTTTATTAGTAGGGAACACAAATGTTCATGCAGATACATTTCTGCAGTTTGGTTAGGATGTATGTTATGTAGTGCCATTCTAAGATCTTTTAAATGGAAGTAACCAATAGCTAAGTGAATCTATTTAAGTGAATCTGAAAAAAAAAAAAATCCTCATCAAGGATAAATATTCCTCAAACAAGCACCAGATGAAGTTGTCATCTTTTCTTGTATAACAGCATAATAGTTCACACTGTTTTAAAAAATCCTTTACATAAGCTATCACACATATTTTTCATCATGACTCTATGAAATGTGTACTATTTCTATCTTCCATTTTATACGTGGGGAAACTGGCTCAGAGACATTAAGTAAATGTGTCAATTGGTTTATTTTTCTCCTGTTCAGCTCAGTGAATGACTTTCCCTAAACAGACTGCGAAATGACAGAATTATTCTATAGATGATCACGGGTGATTGGTACTGGCAGTTTTAATGTTACATTAAATACATAGAAGTTACACGCTTTTTCTATGCAAGAAAATCATACAAATATATCCCAGATAAAAGTAAGTAAAAGAAATGGCTTTCTGGTCATGTTTTACAAGAACACTGATCATACAGTATGAATTTCTTTCTTCATGATTTTCTGACTGATTTTTCCCAACGTGTAACAAATACATATAAAGGATTCCTGGCATGTACCCATGTTTTATGTGTTAGATACACATCAATGAACAAAACGACAGTGTTTCCCTCAGGGATTTTGTATTCTAAAGAGGCAGTGATCAGTGAAAGCAGACATTAACGATACACGTAATTACTTATATCTATTGCATGTTACAAAATTACAAGAACTACAAAAAGGAAGAAAAGCAGGGCAGGGCCCACTGTGGGTGGGGGTGAGAGTGAGCTGTTCCACTAGAGCGCTCCGGAAGGCGCCGCTCCGGAAGGCGCCGCTGACGGTGAGCACTGAGCTGAGACTCCAAACGGGCAAAGCAGAAACAGGTTCCATGAAAATGTTAAATTTTGGTCCTATCAAAACTCATAAGTCATATTTAAAGATACTTAAGAACCACTGTGTCTCCATTTCGTAAATCTCCGAGGCCTGGCCTCTCACAACTTGACCTCTAAAGTAAGAGCACCGAAGTCTGTGGTTCCTGAGATCACGATCCGAACTGGGTGAAGGGCGACACACGCGACGGCCGCGTGAGAAATTCTGTCCCCTGCGGTGGGGGTAAGGGCGGGCCCGGCTGCCCGGGGGCTCAGTCCGTCAGCAGCGGCCTTCCTCTCGGGGCACGAGCCCAGGTGCCGACGGAGCCACATCGGACTCCTGCTCTGCAGGAAGCTTCAGGCCGCTGCTCCCTGTCCCTCTGCGGGCTCCTGCCCCTGCTTGTGCACGCTCTCCCCCCCGCCGCCCTGCAAATAGATAAAACGCTTAAAAAAGAGCGCACAAATCAAGCTGAGGGCTGCTGGGGGGAGGGGAGTGGGTGGGGTCATGGACACTGGGGAGGGCGTGTGCTATGGTGAGTGCTGTGAAGTGTGTAAACCTGCCGATTCACAGACCTGTACCCCTGGGGATAAAGATACTTTATATGTTTATTAAAAAAAAAAAACAAAAACGCGGGGGCCAGCATGGGAGCGTGCGAGGCTCCCTAAAATCCGGGGGCGCCACACCGACGCGCGAGTGGGCGCCGCGGCTCCGCACCCCGTACAGCAGCGGCCGAGGCGGACCGCGGGTTTGCGCCCGGCTCGGCCGCCGACGGGCTGCTGTCGCCGCCGAGTCGCTCAGGCGCTGCGCACGGCGCGCTTCCTCGTGCGAAGGGGTCACGACGCTGCTGCGGTCACAGCGTTGCTCTGAAGGCTGCGACCGTCGTCGGGCCGGAGCCCATTACCGCGTGTGGACGCGGCACTGCCGCGGCGGCCGCCCTCCCTCGCCGCGCCAGACAGACACGGCCTCCGGCGGACACGGTCTTCCTCGGAACCGTCCCGGCCGCGGAGCGCCCGTTCTCACAGCCAGGGTTTCTCCACCCGCGTGGACGGACGGGGATCCGCATTTTCCGTAGTTGTTCCTGACGTTCCGTATTAAATCGCGCCTTCGTTCTCGAAACTCTGCGTTCACGAGCACAGTCTGGAACGGCCGGTTTTCTGAGGGGACGACGGGCTCTGGCGCGCCTGTGGAGGACGCGCGGCGTCCGGGCGGCCGCCTTCCCCGAGGGGCTGTTCTGACCGGGAAGCAGCAGAAGCTGCGACGCGGGGACGACGTGAGGCCCGCCCAGGGCGCCGGGGCGGGGCGCGAGCGCGAGTCGCCGCGGGTCATCCACGCGCTGACGCGGTCCTGAGGCGGCCCGGATCACGGGGAGCAGAGGCGTCCGGGTGCTCCTCGCCGCGCACCTTCCCCCAGATTCCACGAGCGCCCGAACCGCCGACGGACGCGGCCCACGCCCCGCCGCGTCGCCGCGGTCCCCACACGATCACACCGACTCCGGAAAGCCGCGGAAGAACAACGTCAGCCCCACTGGGACGCGCCTGCGTAACGGCCCGTTACTTCGTCGTAGGAAGACGCTCCGCAGGGGAGAGGCTCGGGGACAGCGAGACGCGACCAGTCGCGTTCGCGGGGACTCACCGGCTTCCGGCCGCCCACGCGGGGACCCGGCTGTCACGTGACAGGCTCGGCGTCTCCGCGCGCAGCGGCCAGGGCGCAGCCGTGTCTGCCGCAGAAGCGCTCGCTCCTGACCAACGGCCGAGACGCCGCTTCTCCGCCTCTGGCGTCTGGGGCGCCACGTGCTGGGCGGGAAGCGCGGACTCAGCGCGGCCGCAGCGGGGACCGCCCCGCGCTCGCTCACGCCCGCTGTCCACCCCTTCCCGCGAGCCGCGCGGCGCCCGTGACGGAAGCCGCGGGCAGCTGTACCCGCAGGGCGCCCGCCCGTCTCTTTAGCCCGGCAGCTGGGCTCGAACGCCCGGAGCGCGCTGCGCAGTCGAGGCCCGCAGGGCGGGGCCGGCCCCCGGCAGCGACGTGTCCGTCCGCGCGTCGCTTTCTCCGGCCAAGCCGGGGACGGGCCGAACGGCGCTGCCCGCACGGAGCGCCGGTCTGTCGCCGTGCTCCGAGGGCCCAGCCTCGCGGCCCGTGTGCGCTGCGGTGAGTGTGGTTCGGGCCGCGGCCGGGGCGGGCTGTGGGAGGCCCCACGAAGAGCCGCGTGTCTGGCGCGTGCGAAGGTGGCTCGGGTGAGCGGCCTCCGCACGCTCCTGGCACTCCCGGTGCTCGGGAGCCGGGGAGGGTTAGAGCACACGCCACGCGCGTAGACGGACAGACGGACGGACGGAGGGACAGAGGGAGCTGGGGGCGGGGCGGGGCGAGCGGGAGGGGAGGGGAGGGGAGGGGAAACCGGAAAGGCAGAGGCGGGTGAGCGAGGGAGGACGGAGAAGTGGCTGCTGCGTAGGCGGGAAGCTGAGCCGAACTGCGCGGAGAACACGGAATGATTGCGAACAAGATGCTGGAGGTGAGCAGTTATTAAAGCAGGATCTCAGGAGGTGGAGTGAGGGTCCGTGTCTCTGCAGAGGGTGACGTCAAGGAGAGAAAACCCAGGAGTAAAAAGGACCGTCCAGGTTTCACTTGCAGTATGTCCCGAGAGAGACAAAACTTAGTGTGGCGTTGGATGTCGAGATAGTGATTGTTTGGGGGAAGAAGGAAGGACAGTGACTGGGAGGAGCATGTGGGCAGTTTTCAGGGACCTGGTGGTGTCTTTTTTTTTTTGATTTTATTTATTTATTTGACAGAGATCACAGGTAGGCAGAGAGGCAGGCAGAGAGAGAGGAGGAAGCAGGCTCCCCGCAGAGAAGAGAGCCCAATGTGGGGCTGGATCCCAGGACCCTGAGATCATGACCTGAGCCGAAGGCAGCGGCTTAATTCACTGAGCCACCCAGGCGCCCCCCTGGTGGTGTCTTGATCCAGGTTCTGGTTGTGTTCACTTTGTGAAAGCACATTAAGCTGTTACTTTATGATTTCTTCATTTCCATATTTGTTATAATTTAATACAGAATTAGAAATGTAAACAACAAAAAATATAATCAAGTTTCGTCACAGGTGCAGGTCACCTTCAGTAGAAACAATAGTTTTCTTTCCGTACGTTGTTGGGTAAAGAGCTAATATAAATTTTAAAAGCACTTACTCACGTGGGGGAGGAGTCAGGATGGCAGAGGAGTAGCGGCTGAGATGACATCAGGTAGCAGGGGATCAGCTAGATAGCTTATCAAACCATTGCAAACACTGAAAAATCCAATGGGAGATCGAAGAGAGGAAGAACAGTAATTCTGGAAACAGAAAATCGGCCACTTTCTGAAAGGTAGGACCAGTGGAGAAGTGAATCCAAAGCCACGGGAACATAGACCATGGACGGAGCAACGGAGCACAAAATCAAAAGTTTTAAGAGTCTGTCTCCACTGAGGGACATCACTCCAGAGACTAAGCCAGGGTGAAATCCATGTGGGGACATCATGGTCTCAGGTCCCACGGGGTCACAGAAGGATGGGGGGTGTCTTGAGTGTCGCAGAGCTCGCGGGTATTAGAGCAGGGAAGCCAGCTACAGAGACGGAGCCGAACACTGAGCTCTCAACTAGGGGTTACCTTGAACTGTGATCCATGGCACAGTCAAGCCACTGCTCTTTGAGCAGAGACCCCACAAGATCTGGGGAGACACCCCCCGGAAGAGCACAGGGAATTGCTGGGTTTGGAGACTATAGGTGGGGCTGTGTGCCAGAGACAGAAACGATTGGTCACAGGCTGGGTGAGCTCAGAGCACGGCAGGAGGCCAGGGAGACAGGAGTGAGTGACCGCTTTTCTCTGAGGTCGCACTGAGGACTACAGCCCCGAGTTCTCGGCTCCTCTGGGCGGAGATTGGGAGGCCGCCATTTTTATTTCTGTCATCCAGAGCTCTACAGAAAGTGTTCAGGGAACAAAACCTCAGAAAGTGAACCCAAGTGGATTACTTAGCCTGGCCTCTGGTAAGGGCGGTGCAATTCCGCCTTGGGCAAAGACACTTGAGAATCACTACAACAGGCCCCTCCCCCAGAAGATCAACAAGAAATCCAGCAACAACCAAATTCACTTACCAAGGAGAACAGTGGAATTCCAGAGGAGGAGAAAGCAAAGCATGGAATTCCTGGCTTTCTTCCCATGATTCCTTAGTATTGCAAAGATAATTAATCGTTTTTAATTTAATTTTTCTTATGCTAAAATATTTTTTAACTTTTACTCTTTCCTCTTTTAACATTTTTTAACTAGTTTATCTTAGTACCTTTCACCAAAAAAAACCTTTTTTGTACCTTCATTATTATAGTCATATTTTATCCTTCATTGTATCTAAGTTTATTATTTGTATACACATAGGGTTTTTTTCGTCTAAAAAAAATTGGGATACAACTTCTTCTAATAGATCCAAATATACCCTCAATCTAGCACAGGGCTTTGTTCTAGTCTCCAGCCTGAGCAAATTCTCTCCACTTTCTTTTTCTTTTTTCTCCCAACCAACTTATCTTATCAACTCCTTTTTTAGAAATTTAAAAAAAAAAAAGGTTCATCTTTATTGTCATATTCCATCCTTTCATCGTATTTACCCTTATTTTTGTGTGTGTGTGTATATATATTTTTTCTTTCATTCATTAAATATTGGGAGGTAGTTTCTTCTAAGAGACCAAAATACTCCCAAAATTAAGTGGGTGACACTGTTCTATTCACCAGTCCAATATATATATTTTCTTTTTTATATTTTTTCTTTTTTTAATTTTTTTTTTTTTCTGAGCTTCTCTTTACCCTCCTTCTACCCCACACAATTTGGGGTCTCTTCTGATTTGGTTGAAGTACATTTTCCTGGGGTCTTTGCCACCCTTTTAGTTTTATATTTGCTCCTTCATATATTCTTATCTGGATAAAATGACTAGGCGAGAAAACTCACCACAAAAAAAAAGAACAAGAGGCTATACTGAAGGCTAGGGACCTAATCATTACAGACATTGGTAATGTGTCAGAACTAGAGTCCAGAATGATGATTCTCAAGGTGCTACCTGGGCTCGAAAACTGCATGGGAGATATTAGAGGAACCCTATCTGGATAAATAAAAGCCTTTTCTGGAGAAATGAACTAAAATCTAATCAAGTTGAAATCAGAAAAGCTATTAATGAGGTGCAATTTAAAAATGGAGGCTCTTACTTCTAGGATAAATGAGGCAGAAGAGAGAATTAGTGATATAGAAGACCAAATGACAGAGAATAAAGAAGCTGAGCAAAAGAGAGACAAACAACTACTGGACCACGAGGGGAGAATTCGAGAGATAAGTGATACCAAAAGACGAAATGACATTAGAATAATTGGGATTCCAGAAGAAGAAGAGAGAGAGGGGAGCTGAAGGTGTATTGGAGAGAATTATTGTAGAGAATTTCCTTAATATATCAAAGGGAACAAGCATCAAAATCCAAGAGGTGCAGAGAATTCCCCTCAAAATCAATAAGAATAGGTCCATACCCCATCACCTAATAGTAAAATTTACAAGTCTTAGTGACAAAGAGAAAATCCTGAAAGCATCCAGAGACAAGAAGTCTGTAACATACAATGGTAAAAATATTAGATTGGCAGCAGACTTATCCACAGAGATCTGGCAGGCCGGAAAGAACTGGCATGATATATTCAGAGCACTAAACGAGAAAAACATGCAGCCAATAATACTATATCCAGCTAGAAAATAGAAGGAGAGATAAAAAGCTTCCAGGACAAACAAAAACTGAAAGAATTTGCAAACACCGAACCAGCTCTATAGGAAATACTGAAAGGGGTCCTCTAAGCAAAGAGAGACCCTAAAAGTAGTAGACCAGAAAGGAACAGAGAGAATATACAGTAATATTCACCTTACAGGCATTACAGTGGCACTAAATTCATATCTCTCAATAGTTACCCTGAATGTAAATGGGCTAAATGCCCCAATCAAAAGACACAGGGTATCAGAATGGATAAAAAAACAAAACCCATCAATATGCTGCCTACAAGAAACTCATTTTATACCCAAAGACACCTCCAGATTTAAAGTGAGGGGGTGGAAAACAATTTGCCATGCTAATGGACATCAAAAGAAAGCTGGGGTGGCAATCTTTATATCAGATCAATTAGATTTTCAGCCAAAGACTATAATAAGAGATGAGGAAGGACACTATATCATACTCAAAGGGTCTGTCCAACAAGAAGATCTATCAGTTTTAAATATCTATGCCCCTAACATGGGAGCAGCCAACTATATAAACCAATTAATAACAAAATCAAAAAAACACATCGACAAGAATACAATAGCAGGGGGCTTTAACACTCCCCTCACTGAGATGGACAGATCAAGCAAAAAATCAACAAGGAGGCCTGAAATGACACACTGGACCAGATGGACATCACAGATATATTCAGGACATTCCTTCCCAAAGCAACAGAATACACATTCTTCTCTAGTGTCCATGGAACATTCTCCAGAATAGATCACATCCTGGGTCATAAATCAGGTCTCAACTGGTACCAAAAGATTGGGATCATTCCCTGCATATTTTCAGACAACAATGCTCTGAAGCTAGAACTCAATCACAAGAGGAAATTTGGAAAGAACTCAAATACATAGAGACTAAAGAGCATCCTTCTAAAGAATGAATGGGTCAACCAGGAAATTAAAGAAGAATTGAAAAAAATTCATGGAAACAAATGATAATGAAAACAAGGGTTCAAAATCTGTGGGACACAGCAAAGGCAGTCCTGAGAGGAAAATATATAGTGATAACAAGCCTTTCTCAAGAAACAAGAAAGGTTTCTAATGCACAACCTAACCCTACACCTAAAATAGCTGGAGAAAGAACAACAAAGAAACCCTAAACCCAGCAGGAGAAGAGAAATCATAAAGATCAGAGCAGAAATCAATGAAATAGAAACCAAAAAAAGCAATAGAACAAACCAATGAAACTAGGAGCTGGTTTTTTGAAAGAATTAATAAGATTGATAAACCCCTGGCCAGACTTATCAAAAAGAAAAGAGAAAGGACACAAATAAATAAAATCATGAATGAAAGAGGAGAGATCACAACCAACACCAAAGAAATGCAAACAATTATAAGAACATATTATGAGCAACTATAGTCCAGAAAATTTGACTGGAAGAAATGGATTCCTAGAGACATATAAACTACCACAACTGAACCAGGAAGAAACAGAAAACCTGAACAGACCCATAACCAATAAGGAGATTGAAGCAGTCATCAAAAATCTCCCAACAAACAAGAGCCCAGGGCCAGATGGCTTCTCAGGGGAATTCTACCAATCATTTAAAGAAGAATTAATTCCTATTCTCCTGAAACTGTTCCAAAAAATAGAAATGGAAGGAAAACTCCAAACTCATGAGGCCAGCATTACCTTGATCCCCAAACCAGACAAGGATCCCATCAAAAAAGAGAATTACAGGGACGCCTGGCTGACTCAGTTGGTTAAGCAGCTGCCTTCGGCTCAGGTCATGATCCCAGCATCCTGGGATCGAGTCCCACATCAGGCTCCTTGCTCGGCAGGGAGCCTGCTTCTCCCTCTGCCTCTGCCTGCCACTCTGTCTGCCTGTGCTCACTTGCTCTCTCTCCCTCTCTCTCTGACAAATAAATAAATTAAAAAAATAAAAACTTAAAAAAAAAAAAAAAGAGAATTACAGATCAATATCCTTGATGAACACAGATGCGAAAATTCTCACCAAAATACCAGCCAATAGGATCCATCAGTCTATTAAAAGGATTATTCATCACGACCAAGTGGGATTTATTCCAGGGCTGCAAGTTTGGTTCAACATCTGCAAATCAATCAATGGGATAAAGTACATTAATAAAAGAAAGAACAAGAATCATATGATACTCTCAATAGATGCTGAAAAAGCATTTGACAAAGTATAGCACCCTTTCCTGATCAAAACTCTTCAAAGTGTAGGGATAGAGGGTTCATCAATATCATCAAAGCCATCTATCAGAAACCCACCATGAATCTCATTCTCAATGGAGAAAAACTGAGAGCTTTTCCGCTAAGGTCAGGAACACGGCAGGGATGTCCATTATCAACACTGCTATTCAACATAGTACTGGAAGTCCTAGCCTCAGAAATCAGATAACAAAAAGAAATTAAAGGCATCCAAATCGTCAAAGAAGAAGTCAAACTCTCACTCTTTGAAGATGATAGGATACTCTATGTGGAAAACCCAAAAGACTCCACTCCAGATCTGCTAGAACTTGTACAGGAATTCAGTAAAGTGTCAGGATATAAAATCAATGCACAGAAATCAGTTGGATTTCTTTACACAAACAACAAGACAGAAGAAAGAGAAATTAAGGGGTCAATCCCATTTGCAGTTGCACCCAAAACCATAAGATACCTAGGAATAAACCTAACCAAAGAGGCAAAGAATCTGTACTCAGAAAACTATAAAGTACTCTTGAAAGAAATTGAGGAAGACACAAAGAAATGGAAAAATGTTCCATGCTCATGGATTGGAAGAACAAATATTGTGAAAAGGTCTATGCTACCTAAAGCAAGCTACACGTTTAATGCAATTCCTATCAAAATACCACCCATTTTTTCCAAGGAAATGGAACAAATAATCCTAAAATTTATATAGAACCAGAAAAGACCTCGAATAGCCAGAGGAATATTGAAAAAGAAAGCCAAAGTTGGTGGCAACACAATTCCAGACTTCAAGCTCTATTACAAAGCTGTCATCAAGGCAGTATGGTGCTGGCCCAAAAACAGACACATAGATCAATGGAACAGAATGGAGAACCCAGAAGTAGACCGTCAACTAATCTTCGCAAAGCAGGAAAGAATGTCCAATGGAAAAAAGACAGTCTCTTCAACAAGTGGTATTGGGAAAATTGGACAGCCACATGCAGAAAAATGAAATTGGACCATTTCCTTACGCCACACACAAAAATAGACTCAAAATGGATGAAGGGAAGGGGGTAGGGAAAGGGTGGTGGGGTTATGGACATTGGGGAAGGTATGTGCTATGAAGTGTGTAAACCTGGTGATTCACAGACCTGTATCCCTGGGCCTAATAATACATTATATGTTAATAAAAATATTAAAAAATAATAAAATTTAAAAAGCACTTACTCAAAAATTAAATTTGCTAAAAAATGATTTTTTATTATTTATTTATTTGACACAGACAGAGAGAGACAGTGAGAGACAGAACACCACAGGGGGAGTGGGAGAGGGAGAAGCAGACTTCCTGCAGAGCAGGGAGCACAATGCAGTGTTCAATCCCAGCACCCTAGGATCATGACCTAAGCTAAAGGCAGACGCTTAACCAACTGAACCACCCAGGCACCCTGCTAAAAATGTTTAAGATGAATACAATAAGTGAAATATTAGGTACTTAAAAAAACTAAAGGGGAGGAACATTTTTAAAAATAAGATTAAACTATAGATAAATTATATTGAGTGTTTTCTGTAGACCAGTAGTATGTTTAAGCAGTAGGATAAAGTTCTTAAGGAAAATGTGGAGGAACTGAAAAGGTTATATGAAAACTCAGAGAATTATCACACACCTTGAAATAAAAAACCGATGAGGAAAAAATACCTATATTGATTATGTCAGATAGACTATTTGGGAAGTAAATTCTGAATACATTGAAAAGACATGATAGAAAGATATAATAATAATGATAATTCTTCTGTTTTTCTGTTGGGAATTTCATTCTGATGCAATAGGATTCTTATTAAAAATAATTTCGGCATTATATGTATAGCGATATAAGAGGTATGATTTATATACTGGAAGAATCAACTAAGAGAAATGAATTCTCTGGAAGTTCAAGGGTGATTTCATATCACTGTAATCTTGGGATGCAAGCACATGCCATAATCTGCAGTTGAAATATTTTCTGTGGTCAGTAATTCTTCTAGATCTTGACCCAGAGTCCACATATGAACAAGGCTGGAACAAATCTATATATTACATCCTTTTTCTTGCCCGCTCTGCAAGAGATATTGAAAACATATGTAACATTTCTGAGATGTGTTACTCGAAGAACATTCCTGGATACCTAATGAAGTCATATTATGTGTGTGTTCACAGACAATATTATTTAGAGGTTCTCTTTTGTTAATAAATTAGCATATCACGATATTGAACCTGAATGAAATATCAGAGAAATAGAAAGTATGCTTCTGTTCATTTTAGAGAGCGCGTAAGCACACACACACACACACACACACACACACGGATAAATAAAAGGCAAAAGATAATAATAGATATAAATGTATAAACACTGATATTTTCAGAATAATAAAGTCTGTGTATCATAAGAAGGAAGATTATTGGAGCCTAGGCTTTTTAAAATATAAACAAAATTTGGAAGAGGAATTTTTAGACAGAGGAGTATATTCTATGTTCCATGATTCATGGGAAGGAATAGTAAGATTTCAGTATTAGGTGATAAGGAAAACAATTGAAAGGGGCATTTAAAATAAGATAAATAGTAACTGGAGATCAAGTTAAAAATGGATATTATATGCTATGATAAATGAAAACCAGGCCTTTTACTCAATGGGCAACTCTCCCAAAGGAAAACTAAATATAATTAAGACTAAAAGAATGAAACCTAAAAAAGTAGACTACTTTAAATATGAATGTCCACTGAAATAAAAACCTTTTCTCTAATTAAATATTATAAACATGCTTTAAAAAATGAAATTCTATTAAAAGTAATAACTATGTACATTGTATTCCTTGTGCTTATTTATCTTATAACTAGAGGTTTGTACCTTTTGACCACAATTTGATGAATATAGGTAACATTGCTGTGTGGTATATATAAAAGTTGTTAAGAGAATAGACCATAAGAGTTCTCATCACAAGGACAGCAAGTGTTTTTTTCTTTTTTTGTTGTATATATGAAATCATCAATGTTACCTAAACTTACTGTGGTAATAATTTCACAATAAATATAAGTCAAATCATTATGCTGTGCACTTTAAGTTTATACACTTATATTTCAAAAATTAAGTAATATGTGAATTTGATTAAAATTATATACAGAATGGGTTTGTATTTAGAGTGATCACTAATATGTAGTTTATTAAAATATGTTATATAATCCTAACTCTGTTTTTGTGCTAGTTATTTCTATTGTACTAATAATTGGAAAATACTTTAAGTAATTTTTGACAATGCATTTTTTCTATGTTGATGCTAAGAAAAATATTAACTTATTTTATAGTTTAAAGTAAGTGTGTTTATTGAAGTTGTAGGGAAATGTTAGAGATGTGTCCAGTTTGCATTAAAGCTACAGTATTACTTAAAATCACCCTACAGCATGCCCAACAGATATCCAGATAGGCGCAAGGTCTTCTGCAGTATGAATGCTCCCATTTTTATTATGTCTCCTGTTGCCCATAAGTTTTAAGGCTATTTGAATAATGTCCTTTAATCTTTATTTAATTAAATTATTAAGTAAATGTCAATTAAATAAATGTTATATTTCAATTTAAATTAAGATCCATCTTCCATGAGAAAAAAGTCTTCTAAATAATTCCAGGAATAAAAGTATCAAAATATTTATCGTACAGAATCATTGTAGATGTGGTTTAAAATAAAATGCTAATGAAGTATAGCCTCCTTTTTCTACCGTCCTTGTCTGGGAATGAAAATTGAAAGCAAACAATTTTTTAAAATTAATATTTATAGCAATTTCTTTATTGTAACTCACTAGGGAGCGAGTTAAAATCTGGAGATAAATATCAAAATGTAATCAATTTCTTGGCTTTATATCCACTAAATATGTCACACTTGCCTTATTTTCTTCATTCCAAAGTCATTTCTAAATTTTTAGACAACTAGTCATATTAATAAAAAGTAAATACATTGTTATGAACATTTATATTCAAAATCATAAGAAATGTAAATATGACTCAATTTACTTAATTTTTCATATTTACTTTAAAAACTATAAAAACATATGCTGTGAAGTCTGATTCTCTGACATTATCTCTCATACCTGTAGAGCTCAACATTTTATTGATTTTTCACCCAGTGGGTAATGGTAGTTTGGTTTTTTTTTCTCTGTCGCCAGCCCAGTGTGTAAGGGTTAAACCTGGTAGTGAACAAGGTGATTGTGCTACTTCAGCAAGTCACCTTTTTAATGTTCTTTTATTCATTCAGTGTACATTTAATGGCATCAATTTGGTGCCGTAAACAGCAAAAATACCTTATATATCGAAATAGAGATAGAAAATGAACAAGTGAACAAATGCATGAGATAATTTCACACTGTGATGACTGCTGTTAAGATAGTTACCTCTGTCTTTGATAAGACCATGGGCTTCAGATTGAATGGTCTGTTGAATTATATCAGATGAGATGGTGGTAAACATGTGGTTTAAAACATGAATATGGGAAAGGAAGTGGGTAAGTGAAGAACAAGAGAGTAGGAGCGTTTCAGGAGAGACAACAGATACAAAGGCCCTGAAGCAGGAAAGAACTTTGGGGATATAATATTCAAATGCCTTTGAGTCTGGTCCTTAGGAAAACCTTTAGAACTGTATAAATCTTGTACTGTAGGGGGAGTGATTTCCTTCTTGAGCATACCATTCCCCGAAATAGTGAACTTGCTGGGGCAGTGATGGACAAGCAATAGTTAAAGCAATTATTTATTGGTATCTTTCTCCTTTTCAGTATTTCACTCCCATGTGTGCCTGTTTTTTTCTATTCCCCTTAGTTACTGTCCTCTCCCTCTACCCGATGGAACACTTGAAATGTGCAGCAGAACATCAAAGAGCCTAGTTGGTCAACCTCTCTGTCATATAGTGTATTCTGTGAGAAGCAGTGAGATACTGAATAGAACAGGTGAGTCAAATTATGTCTGTGACAAAATTTACCTGAGAGGTGTGCCACTGATTTTTATTTTTGTTCATCCCATAAGGTATTAGAGGAAAAATAAAGGCCATTTTCCTGATCATCTGATTGCCCAAGGTCATATAGCTGACTTTAGGCTTCCACCAAAAGGTTGCTATAAAGAGGCAGAAAGATGATGTGAATTTCAAATTTTTCCATGCAAAAAAAAAAAAAAAGTAAAACTTGTTAGAGTCTCTATTGAAAGGTTAGACTGGGAAAGAGAGTTGAGTTATTTGCATAGTGGAACATTAAGAATTAATTTTTAGATTCAAACAGATTATGCTATTTTTGATCCCAATTAACATGACTAATCAAGAGTAGACTGCATTTCTTGTACATATCACATTTTACTTAGAGAGCTTGTAAGTGGTCAGTGGACATCAGTCACCGACAGTAATACTGCCCTTAACAAATCTATGACTATTTTTTTTTCCTGTGTGATGAGTCCCATGAATTAGAATTGTGCTATTAAACATGGATAAATCTACTGTTGTAGTGGTATTGGTGAGGGGGAGCCAAGAGTGATCAGGTTGTTGACATCTTTATGAAATCTGTTTCTTAAATTTTTTGGTCTTTTTTTAAGAGATGATTAAAGATTTCACATAAGCTACATATTAAAGAGATTGGATTTACTAGCTAAAATCCAATGCATTTGAGGAAAATATAGTTTGAGATATGAAAGTATTTTTCTCTTCTATTTAGTATTTTTTATGGTGTCAGGTCCCATGTTTGACTAAGGAACAAGAATTCAGAAGCAGATTTTTGAAATTGTTTAATTATTTCATGTGAGGGTCATGTGAGGGGTGCCTGGGTGGCTCAGTGGGTTGGAGCCTCTGCCTTTGGCTCAGGTCCTGGTCTCAGGGTCCTGGGATCAAGCCCCACATCGGGCTCTCTGCTCAGGAGGGAGCCTGCTTCCCCCTCTCTCTCTGCTTGCCTCTCTGCCTACTTGTGATCTCTCAGTGTCAAAATAAATAAATAAAATCCTTAAGAAAAAATTATTTCATGTGAATGTGACAGCACTCAGAGAAATACTCATTTTCTTTAATAGTAACAAGGCCACGTATATTAATCAGTGCCCATCATACTTAGGCTATCCTGGACTAAACCTGAAAAGTATAAACAGAGGTGCAAAAAGAGTCAAATTACATCTTCTATCATCTACAATTCTTTCCTTAGTACAATTAAATTGTATGTTTAATGTATGGAAGGTCGCTGTGTGATTTAATCTTTATACATTACTGATAGTAAAAATATTAAATACTTGTTATTAAGGATTAAAGTACATAAACTACCAAATTCTTTATATTTTATCATGTAATTAAAAATATACATTTATTACTAGTAATAAATCTTATAAATTGAAAATATAAATATGTTTATACCAGCCCCTATATCTAATTCTAATGAAAGAAAAATTAATGGAGAAATATCAGAGAATATCCAAGTCATAATTTAAAAGCTTCTGTAATGTATTTATGAGGGTGTATATACACACAAACACATGTGTAACATATGGAATTATGAATCCAGGAAACAGAATATATAATGTATGTATTATTTTCAAATATATTTGAAACATTTATAGTATTTAACATACAGAATTCAGAAAAAATGGATCTTAATACATTAAAAATATGTTATATTTTCTGGAAAAAGGCAGTAAAAAGATGAACAAATACATAGTTGATTTTCCCTCACAAGTGAAAAAATATATTTCTTTTTTTTTTAAGATTTTATTTATTTATTTGTCAGAGAGAGAGAGAGAGAGAGCACAAGCAGACATAGGCAGAGGGAGAAGCAGGCTCCCTGCTGAGCAAGGAGCCCGATGTGGGACTCGATCCCAGGACGCTGGGATCATGACCTGAGCCGAAGGCAGCCGCTTAACCAACTGAGCCACCCAGGCATCCCAAAAAAATATAATTCTAAATACATCTTCAGTTAGAGAAGAAGTAATAGAAATAATAAACTATTTAAGTTGAATTGTAGTGTTGTAAATAACAAAATTATATAATGGCCACTATAGTTCTAAGAGAGTAATAGATATTCTTAAATTTAAGAAGCTCAAAGTAATAAGCAGAATTAAACAAATTTAAAAGATTAGAAGGAAGATAATAAAAAAGGTAAAGGTAACTAATAAAAATTAGGAAGCTTTGGTTCATAAAACCAAATGAGTGGCAACATTGTATTAACTATCATACACCATACAAAATTTTGTATGATACCTTATCTTTTAGAAGGTTAGTATTCCCTGATATCAAAAAAGACAAGCACACATAAGAAATGTAGACTGATTTTATTTTTGAAAATAGAGACATAAATCATATGTCATTTAATACTCTTCTTGTATTTCTCATCCTCATTTTCCTTGGGCTCTCAGGGTAGGGAGGGCATATGCTGCTCTCACAGGAGAGGCAGAGGACATAATGGCAAGTAAAAACAGTAAATCTTACGGTTTAGGGTCCGAAAGAGTACAGACTAATTTCTACCTACTGGCTATTGGTCAAAACTGTCAAAACAAAAACAGACACAATCAAACTAACAAAAACAAACAAACAAAACCCTAGAAGCATGTCTAGCCCTAAGTCAGAAGGTAAGGAAATAATGAGGCCATGAAAGGAATATGGATATACGGTAAATGGAAAGATGATGACAATTAATTCCTTGAGCTACAGAGCCTCATCATTAGAAAATAACCTACATTAATAGATGAGAATAGAAAAACACATAACCAACTAAATAAAGGTTCAAAAAACATTTATTACCATTTAAAATACATGTATAACAAATTACTAACATACTAGGAATGTCTTAATTGCAGATGGTGCCTACCGAACTCTACCACAGATAGCCAACTCCATGTTGACACGTTAGAAACATTCCTATTAAAATGACGAGAAAAGGCAAGGATATTGGCTTTCGCAGCTTTAGCATTTTACCAGGGTTCAGCCAATACCATAAGAACAAACAAAAAAACCCCAGCAAGAGTTTGAGGACAGTATAATAATGGTGTAGTGCAATGGCTTATCCCTTATGTCAGGTCCTTCCTGGGGTGGCAGAGATCCAGTGGTTGATGTGGAAACCAGACAACTTTGACAGGCCATGTTAGCATCAGATCTCCCCAAGGGGGCTGGAGGCATTGCACCTCTGCTTCGTGCTCTGGACAGTTCTGCTTCCTTCCTTTACACTTTACATGTGTTAGTTCCTGATAAACATTCTGTATACAAGCCTTTGCCTCAGAGTATGTTTTCCAGAAAACAAAACCTGCCACATAACATAGGCCAAATTTATACATTGAGGACAAGAGAAATAAGGTACAAAAGGCTTTGGAAATGGCTTGGCCATTTAACCCCACCTTTCATAAGATAAATAATATGACTGTGGAACCTGATCAAAAAGTCTTGGTGTTCAATTCTTTGTTCTCCTAAAAGTCTACCCCATTCTTAATTGCTTCATAAAAATGTCCTTGATGGACAGAACTAATAGAAAACTATATTTGGTAATGTGTTTTTTACTTATATCAAAAGTTTTAGTTAGAATAATTTGCATTAAATAATACTCTGAATATTTTTTTGCCAAAGTCAATTTAGAGAGAAAAATTGAGAACTAATTAAAACTTTGAGAATGGAGGGGCACCTGGGCGGCTCCGTGGGTTCAGCCTCTGCCTTGGGCTCGGGTCATGACCCCAGGGTCCTGGGATCGAGCCCCGCATCGGGCTCTCTGCTCAGCAGGGAGCCTGCTTCCCCCTCTCTCTCTGTCTGCCTCTCTGCCTACTTATGATCTCTGTCAAATAAATAAAATATTAAAAAAAAAAACACAACTTTGAGAATGGAATATATTATTTTTGTTTCCTTTTTAGGGAGAAAGGGCTCCAGCTTTTTGGTCTGGTCTAGAATTAAAATACGCTTCTGGGGATCTGATTTATAATTTTCTTCTATACATTCCTTCTCCATTTTAATAATAGGGGTAGAAGTAAAAAATCATTCAATAGAGTGCTTTTTCATTAGCCTGAAGAATGTGTGACTGGGTGTACTGATTACTTTAGGTTCAGAGCTTTAAACAGGCTCCTTCTAAGTCTCATTAATCTGAGAAGCAGAACATCAATATAACCTACCACATTCCGGTTAGTTTTCACCAGTCACTAAACTAGTTAATAATCTGGTACACATTAATTTTATCAGCAATATGTCCAGAATGACAGCCCAGCACTAAGCTGATTCAATATTAAAGAATTTTATTACTGTTAATTTCAAGACACTATTGCTGGGGCGCCTGGGTGGCTCAGTGGGTTAAACCCTCTGCCTTTGGCTCAGGTCATGATCTCAGGGTCCTGGGATGGAGCCCCGCATCAGGCTTTCTGCTCAGCGGGGAGCCTGCTTCCTCCTCTCTCTCTGCCTACTTGTGATCTCTATGTGTCAAATAAATAAATAAATAAAATCTAAAAAAAAAAAAAAGACACTATTGCTTTATATTGAGCTTCTCTATGAAATAGCTCTGGATTTGGGATTAGGCCACCCGAGTCTATGTACTGGTTCTTTCCTTTATTAGACAATGTGATCTTTGATAACTCATGGAATCTATGCTTTACTTATTTAAACCTGCCTGATTATAAAGAGTATTTTCAGTGGGCTTACTAAAATAATATAAAGTCTATAAATATAGTTATTATGTACAAATTTATAAAATAACAGGCTAAACAGATTTTTAATGGTTATGATAAGTATGTGAATTACCTTGGAAAAATTACCAAATCTACAAAATGTTAATTACATCAGTACCTGTATCACTGAACTGTGGCAGAGATTAAATAGAAAACACAAATAGCAACATTACCTTACATCGGTGCACAGTAAAAGTTGCCTATCATTAGATTAGTATAAAGCTGTAAAGGGTAGGGAAGTGTCTATCCTAAAGAAGGAGTAAATGACTCCATTTCAGTGGTCAATAACCATCAGCTCCCCACCCCCCAAAATAAGAGTTAAGACAAAATAAATGTAGAAGAGTAAATGAGATGAAAGGAAATTTAATACACAAGAAATAATTTTATTCAATACTGTATTGTAAATGAATATGTACAGTTTTGCCATTGAATCTTTCTGTGACTTTGTCTTCATTCATTCAGGTAACTTATCACACAATACCACAGACTGGGTGGCTTGTAAGCAGAATTCCATTGCTCACAGTTCTGGAGACCGACAGACCAAAACCAGTGTCAGTATGGTTGGGTTAGGGCCAACTTCCAGGTCACAGAATTATTGTTGTATCCTCATGTGGTAGAATGGATTAGGGAACTCTGTGGGATCTCTTCTATTTATTTATTTATTTATTTAAAGATTTTATTTATTTATTTGACAGAGATCACAAGTAGGCAGAGAGGCAGGCAGAGAGAGAGGGGGAAGCAGGCTCCCCGCTGAGCAGAGAGCCCGATGCGGGGCTCGATCCCAGGACCCTGAGACCATGACCTGAGCTGAAGGGAGAGGCTTTAACCCACTGAGCCACCCAGGCGCCCTTGTGGGATCTCTTTTTAAAGAGCACTGATCATATTCGTGACAGTTCTACTCTTTAGAACTAATCACCACCCAAAGGCCCCATCTACTAATACCATTATCTTTGAGAGTTGGGATTTCAACATATGAATTTTTGGGGAACACAAAAATTCAGGCCATGGCAGATCACTTCTGTAAGTTTAAAAACTGGAAAGGATGATTTCTATGAATTCTTCTAACATTCCTTGATATGTAAACACACACGCTGTTCTGTTTTCTCTAGGAGGATATGAAAGAAGGTGTTAAATAAAGAAATGGAGGGGCACCTGGGTGGCTCAGTGGGTTAAGCCTCTGCCTTCGGCTCAGGTCATGATCTCAGGGTCCTGGGATCGAGCCCCACATTGGGCTCTCTGCTCAGCGGGGAGCCTGCTTTCCTCTCTCTCTCTACCTGCCTATCTGTCTACTTGTGATCTCTGTCTGTGAAATGAATAAATAAAATCTTTAAAAAAAATTTAAAAAATAATAAATAAATAAATAAATAAATAATTGGATGCATGATTCTTAAGATTAAGTAAAAAGGAGGCAGTACAGGAAAGTTATTGGTTTATTTCACCACAATAAATATATTTTTATTTGTATTTATATATTTTCTTTTTTAAAGATTTATTTATTTTAGAGAGAGAGGGCGAGAGTGTGTGTGCACACGTGTGTGCACAAGCAGGTAGAGAGGCAGAGAGAGAGAGTGAGGTGATCTCCAACAGACTCTGTGCTGAGTGCAGAGTCCGACACAGGGACTTGATACCACGGCCCTGAGATCATGACTGGAGTGGAAATCTAGAGTCGGATGCCTACCATCTCAGCCACCCAGATGCCTCTGTGCACATATTTTTTAATAGCAACAGATAAGCTATGGTAATAAAAGTAAATGATGCTTTTTGTTTGCAACCTAGCAGAAACTGAACTCTGTTAGCTTAATAAAAATGAACTATGTTGCCCTCTTAACTAGGAAAGTCATTAATGACAATTGCAATTGAGAAAAACTTTTATCCACTACTAAGACTTACCTAGTCTCTCATCTTCGTTCTCCTCTACCGTTTGGATTCTTCGTAGGAAATGTGACCACAGACAGCTTTAAATTGACATCCTAAATCCCTTGTCAGAGAAGAAAGGGACTTTTATTACCAGCTCTAGCATGAAAACATTTGTGTTTCAGGACTCTAAGGTTTCTGCAAGGGTCTCTCTGACCAAGCGTCTTCTACCAGGGGATGCAAGTAGTGGTGAAATGGCTATTCAGGGAGTTGTTGGACAAGTCTCATCTGTTACACGCTCATGCTAGCTGGATAGAGTATTTTTAGGGACCAGGAAGGTAAGTGAGTAGCATGCCTATGCACATTTTGTTAAACTGGGACATTTTTAAGAATGAAAGTATTGATATTGAGAATGAAATGTGACAAGAAGTTTAAAACAGGGCTATACTAGGCCCATAGGGAAACACAGTCATCTTTTGTGTGACTAAAAGAGGCTGGTAATTGTGAAGAACTAGAAAAAACATTTTCCATTCACTGCAGAGCAGCAATGTGGTCTCCTATTGTTAGATCTAACTTACTAAGAAAAGCTGGAAATGTACATCTTGTGTAAATTTCAGGCTTTCCTTTCATTGTCAATTGATTCCAGTTTTTTTCATTAACACTACTTTGTTGACAAATCTGCATTCAGTTTGTGAGAAAGAAGTGTGCTGCTCTTGGTCTCATAAAGCAGACAAAATTATTTGGACTCTTTTACTCCCTTAGCTGTAAAAATATTTAATATTTCAAGTATTCTTGTACATCTTTATCCTACATACATTTTGACCTGAATCATAATGTGCACGTAAACTTAATTCACAGAGATTTATTTTGTTGTACCATATTATGGTCTGGTAGGTTGCTGACATGTCTTTCATGAAGCAAATTATCCCCTTAGGCAGGCAGTACATGGAGCTAAGTATATGTGTACATGGTGTGGGTGCGAAATGGGTGAGATCCAAAGGGAAATGAGGTGGCCTTTGGTTACAGAGTGAATCCAAGGGTTCTGATCTTGTGCTCCGATCTCATCCAGCTCTGCTGGTACCATAACTAGAACAGTGTGGGTGGAGTACTTAATAAAGCAGAAGAGACCTCACAGTACTTACAGCCTTCTAAGAATTACTTTGACTTTGGCACCTTTTAAATAGAAAAGCCTTGGGACAGAGCTCTTTTTGTTCTGTCCATCATGACTCCTAGAGTAGAGCACTTTACACTTCGGTTAACTCTCACAATTTATTATTCCCAAGTAATATGTCTAACTGACATATCATCAAATATTTTTGAAGGGGAAAGCTGAAGGTCTCTAGATGGATGGTGAAGGGAATTGAAAGCCAGGTAAAGCACACACATGGGTCATTTCATGAGTATTAGAGATAATAGCCAGGGCTCTGAGGCCAGGGCCCCGTGGTGGAAGGATGAGAGTGGGAGTGAAGTGCTAAGGCTGAAAATGTGACTGTTGAGTGACAGTTTGTTCAGAATACAGGATGAAATATCACCCACGTATTAGCTTCTGAATTATATCTTTTCTGTATTTTTTTATATTCTCTATATGTTTTTCTTTCTTTTTTTTAATTTTATTTATCTATTAGACAGATCACAAGTAGGCAAGAGGCAGGCAGAGAGAGGAGGAAGCAGGCTCCCTGCTGAGGGACATGCTCATGACCTGAGCCAAAGGCAGAGGCTTTAACCCACTGAGCCACCTAGGCGCCCCTCTCTACATGTTTTTCAAGGAAATAATTGTTCTCAATTGCAAAGACTGCTGGTAGTAATTTGTGTTTTTTTGTTTTGTTTTTTGTTTTTTTTTTGGAGAGCGAGAATGTGCATGTGTGAGCAGTCGGAAGGGGCAGAGGGAGAGAGAGACTCTTAAGAAGGTTCCCCGCTGGGCAGGGCTGGATCTCATGATCCTGAGATCATGACCTGTGCCAAAATCATGAGTTGAATAGTTAATAGACTGAGCCTCTCAGGCACCCAGAGTTTTTGTATTTTGGGGATAAATACCCAGTAGTATAATTACTAGATAACGACACTGCAATAAAAGAGAACCGTAGGTCAGTATATCTCATGAATATATATGTAAAATTCCTCAACAAAATATTAGCACATTGATTTCAAAAATACATTTAAAAAGTCATAAACCACAATCAAGAGGGATTTGTTCCTGAATTGTAAGAGTGGTTCAATATTTGCAAAAGAGTCAATGTGATACTTCACATCAATAAGAGAAAGGATAAAAACAACATGATCATTTCAGTGGAGGCAGAAAAAGCATTCGACAAAGAACAACATCCATTCATTATAAAAACCCTTTACAGGGACGCCTGGGTGGCTCAGTTGGTTAAGCAGCTGCCTTCGGTTCAGGTCATGATCCCAGGGTCCTGGGATCAAGTCCCACGTGGGGCTCCTTGCTCAGCAGGGAGCCTGCTTCTCCCTCTGCCTCTGCCTGCCACTCTGTCTGCCTGTGCTTGGTCTCTCCCTCTCCCTCTCTCTCTGACAAATAAATTTAAAAAATAAAAAAAAAAACAAAACAAAACAAACAAAAAAAAACCCTTTACAAAGTAGTCTAGAGGGAACATACCTCAACATAATAAAGGCCTTAAATGAAAACCCATAGCCCATATCATACTCAATGGTGAAAAACCGAGTTTTTCCCCTAAGGTCAGGAACATGACAGGAATGTCCACTCTCACCACTTTTATTCAACATAGCACTGGAAGTCCTAGCCACAGCAGTTAAACAACATGAAGAAATAAAAGACGTCCAGATTGGTAAGGAAGAAATAAAACTATTTGCAGTTGACATGCTACTATATATAGAAAACCATAAGGACACCACCAAAAATCTATAGAACTGACACATGAATTCAGTAAAGTCTCAGGATGTAAAATCAATGTCTAGAAATCTGTTGCATTTCTATACACTAATAATGGAACAGCAGACCGTGAAATTAAGAAAACAATCCCACTTACAGTTGCACCCAAAACAATAAAATATTTAGGAATAAACTTAACCAAAGGTGTGAAAGACCTAAGCTCTGAAAACAATAAAACACTGAAAGAAAGAAAGACATTTAAGACTATGCAAAGAAATGGAAAGACATTCCATGCTCATGGTTTGGAAGAGCAAATATTGTTAAAATGTCTGTCCTACCAAAAGCAATCTATATATTTAATTTAATCCCTGTCAAAATACCAACAGCATTTTTCACTGAATTAGAACAAACAATCCTAAAATTTGTGTAGAACCACAAAAGACCTTGAATAGCCAAAACAGTCTTGCAAAAGAAAAACAAAAGTGGAGATAATCACAATTCCAGATTTCGAGTTATATGCAGAGCAGTAGTAATTAGAACAGTATGGTACTAGTGTAAAAATAGACGCATAGATCAATGGAGTAAATTAGAAAACCCAGAGGTAAATGCACAATTATACGGTCAATTAATCTTCAACAAAGAAGAATGAATGTATCTTGGGAATAAGATAATCTCTTCAACAGTTGGTCCTGAGGGGCACCTGGGTGGCTCAGTGGTTAAGTATCTGCCTTCAGCTTAGGTCATGATCTCCAGGTCCAGGGATTGAGCCCCTTGTCCGGCTCTCTGCTTAGCGGGAAGCCTGCTTCTCTCTCTCCTACTCCCCCTGCTTCTCCCTCTCCTACTCCCCCTGCTTATGTTCCCTCTCCTACTGTCTCTCTCTCTGTGTCAAATAAATAATATCTTTTAAAAAAAGTTGGTGCTGAGAAAATTGGACAGATACATGCAAAAGAATGAAACCGGACCACTTTCGCTATACAAAAACAAACTCAGATTGGATTAAAGACCTAAAATATGAGACCTAAAACTATAAAAAAAAACCTCAGTGAGAGCATTGGCAGTACGTTCTCTGACATCTGACATTTGTCTTCTGTGGAAAAGGAATCAGAAGCAAAAATAAACTGCTGGGACTACATTAAAATAAAAAGCTTCTGTACAGTGAAGGAAACAATAAAACTCAAAGGTAACCTATTGAATGGGAGAAGATATTTGCAAATGACATACCCGGTAAAGGGTTAATATTCAAAATAGATAAAGAATTGATACAACTTAACAGCCAATAGACAAGTTAAAACATGGGAAGAAGACATGAACAGACATTTTTCTAAAAAAGACATACAGGTGGCCAACAGACATGAAAAATTTGTTCAACATCACTCATAATCAAGGAAATGCAAATCAAAACAAAAACGAGTTTTCACCTCATACATGTCCAAATGGCTGAAATGAAAAACACAAGAAAAACACAAGAAACAAAGGAACCTTGTACACTGTTGGTGGGAATGCAAGTGGGTGCAGCCACTCTGGATAACAGTGTGGAGGTTCATCAAAAAATTTTTTAAAATATTCATTCTTGTAAGTGTATATAATTTTTAAAGATTTTATTTATTTGACACAGAGAGAGAGCACAAGCAGGGGGAGCGGCAGTCAGAGGGAGAAGCAGGCTCCCCTAGGAGCAGGGAGCCTCATGTGGGACTCAATCCCAGGACCCTGGGATCATGAGACTTGATAAGTATCACAAAGTTTTGCTCTAATATTCATTAGAAAAGGAAGATGATAACTAATGTACCCAGAGATGCTCATCGACTGTTCCCAGAGTTCTCAGCTTCCACATAGATCCCTGTGCCCAAACTGGATGCAGAAACAACTGGGCACCTGGGCCTCCGAGTCGAATTGATGAGGACTGGGCCAATGGGCATTTCAGAGGCAAGAGGTAAATGAAAAGATGAAACAATACCGGACGATGTCTCTGGCCTTTGATATGATACGAACTCCAAGGACTTCCTGATGGTCATGGCCATAAGTTGTTCAGGAATCCTAATAGAGGATGGAATGGAAACTTAGGGTTAGAATTAATTTGCTTAAAGGATGTAAAGTACTGTGGCATTTTTGCCTAAGTTAAGGGTGTAAAAATAATGTCTATTAGAATTTCATGTACATCTTTTCCTTAAAGTAGCTAACTTTTCTTTTTTTTTTCATTGTTTCTTACTTGATTTACAATAAGTATAGGAAATTTTTCTTTCATACTCCCAAGCAGTTATCCAGGTCTTTGAAATGCTCTGAGTTAAAAAACAAACAAACAAACAAAATCAACAACAGAATTCATGGGTCAAGCAAGGTACCCAAAGAAAATTGCTTCAACAATTTTTTTTTTCATGGATTCTTCAAAATTTTACTTACCGTTTTTTGTTAGGAGCCAAAATCATCTTTGCAGAGTCTCTGCAAAGAATAACTAGAACAGGTCTCTGAGACAGGTCTCTGAAAAAAGAACTGGAGCAAGGATGATAACCTTGGAGTCGTAATTAGCATTCTCAGATTTGATTACTAACCTTGGGTGTTCCTTACCCAAGGTCAATTGTATGCATCATTGTAGAACCATCCATTACGCAACTTTTGAATTGCACCTAAGTATGTCAATACGCTGAAGTAAGCTTTATTACTAGATAGATGGATAAATAGATGAACTCAGTACCAGTAATTTGAATTTAACCTGGTTATGCAAGAGATAATGAGATACACTGTAGTTTTAAACAATTTCAAAGAAATTAGAGATAGGCTGGCTGTGGGCCTTAGGAGCTAGCTGGGAGGGAAAAAAAAACAGAAAACAAGGAATAAACAATATGCAAAGGGAGACAGGCTATTGCAAATACTTATTCCCTTTCTGGGATCATTTCTGAAGTAAAGGATGTACTCCTACAACATCCATTTACACTTTACAATTGTTTTAGTACATAGAGCAAGAAAAAGAAATAAGACATAAAGAATAGAGGAGAGAAAGTAGATTTTATTATTCCTCTTTTCAGATAACATGAGTATTAAAAATCTGTAGAATCAATAAATACAAAACAAGTAAAAGTAATAACTGAAATAATCAGAAGTTATCAGAAATTATTAAAAAATAATTCAAAAGTAAATTATTATAAAGAATATTAATTATAAAAATTGTCAAAAAATAAAAAGTCTTGGGGCACCTGGCTCAGTGGCTTAAGCCTCTGCCTTTGGCTTGGGTCATTATCTCAGGGACCTGGGATCAAGCCCCACATTGCATCGGGCTCTCTGCTCAGCGGAAAGCCTGTTTCCCCTCTCTCTCTGCCTGCCTTTCTGCCTACTTGTGATCTCTGTCTGCCAAATAAATAAATAAAATCTTTTGAAAAAAAAAAAAAGGAAAGGAAAATCTCTAAGCATATTAAAAATTTATGAATTGGACTTCATCAAATTAAAACTACTCTCCAGAAGACAACCTTAAGAAAATGAAGACTAATTGGAACAAAATGTTATTTATATCAAAGAATTTGTATCTAAAATATATAATGAATTGTTACAACTTAACCAGAACACCCAATAAAAATATACCAAAAATTGAACACACAAAGATATACAACTATCCAATAAGAACATGAAGTAATGCTCAATATTATTAGTTATCAGTGAAATGAAAATACAGACCACTTTGAGATACCCCTAAATGTCTACCAGAATGACTGCATTTAAACGGCAGTCTTTTAAAATATAAAAATGTGGAACAAGGGGTCAAACGTTTCTTGTAGGAGTAGTTTATAATAGGCAAAACCTGGAAACATCCCAAGTGGCCATCAAGAGTAGACTAGATAAACAAATTGTTATAGTCATACAATTGAATATGACTCAGCAATAAAAATTTTTAAAATTCTCATATACATAACAACATGGACAATTGGCTGAAACATTATTTTGAGTGAAATAAAAAGCAGACATAAAGGAATACCTACTGTATGATTGTACTTGTAAGAATTTCTAAAAGAGGTCAAGTTGTTTATGGTGATTATAAATAGATCAGTGTTTGCCTTTGGTGAGGGATGGCATAGGGTCAGAGATTGGAAAGTGGCAGGAGGGAAGTTTCTGCAGGTGGGAAACAGCCAGTTTTGAAAGAGTGTGGGTTAGAGGACTGTATGCGTTTGCCTGAAATCATTATACTGAACAGAAAAGATATGTATATTTTATTATTATACATACATTTCAATTAAAATAGTAAATAATATAATGGAAGCAAGATTTAGTACTTATAGGTAATAGCCAATCAGAAGTACATGTCACTAACCAAAAAAAAAACCAAACTCCAAAACAAACTACACACAATTTTGTTAGAATTTCCTATCATATTTCAAAATGATTTCTATGTAAATGTTACTTTACATTTTATCTCATTAAAATCAAAGGCAACATTAATAAGAAGTCTTTGTATACAGTACATCTTCACTGTATTTCCTGTCCACTACATCTATAACATCTGCTCCCTTCGATAATGTGTTCTTTTTTTTTAAAGATTTATTTTTTTGAGAGCCTTCCACAAAATATGCTACTAAATTGTATTTAATCTTTGTTGTCTTGATTCTTTTGCATAGTATCCTTACCCCAATTATAGTGTTGTTTTAATTGGAAAAACAATATTAAAGTCATATATGTGATAACAGCTTTGAAAGTAGAGAAAGTTGAGAAGATATTCAAGCATGATTTCTTTTATGCATTAACTATGCAGTTGGCTTGTATTTATCTCTAAGAATACTTATATTAAGATTAATTGTTATTAATTATTAAAATTAAGTATAGTGATTGTACTAGGATATTACATTCATTTTGAAGCAGGAAATCTCTTGGATAAATGGATTTATTGAGACAGACATGTGAGCCAACATATTTCTTTTGTATCAATAATTAAGAAATTTTTATTTTTTCAAATGCGAGTGATAATTAGTAAGCATGAATTAATGTGAATTTATTATATACTCTTCCCTCAGAACTTGTATCTTTTTATTATACTGGATGTTAGTACATATATTCATAGCTAAGGAATGTTCATTTTTAAAAAATACATATTTCTGTTTTTAACTCTAAGCTCATAATAGCAGTAATATAACAACATGATGTCCTTTTATTATAGTGATAAATATATATATACATATATGTGTATATGTATCATATAAGTATCTTATGTCCCATATATATAAAATCTTATGTTAATACTTGTATTAAAAAATACAAGATATGACACCAAGTGAACTATATTACAAAGGAAAGAAGTTATAATGTTGGAAGATGCTGGTTCTGGTTTTGCTTTGCCTCACATATATCTAAGTCTATCACATAAACTTTCTGAGCTGTGATAATTTGATTTTAATAACATCTATCTCACTTGGGTGTTGGATGTTGGAGGATTGCATATTTTGCATATTTGGGGGATCATACGTTAGAAAGATGACATCGGAAAGAACCTTGTAAACTTCAGAGTTCTGTAAAAATACTGAGAGTTATTATATGATATCATGTTAAAGTGTATTATGTATTATATAAATATATATAATGTTTGTAGTGGTCATGGAACTGCTGTTTTATCATTATACTTTATACTAGAATGAAGAAATGACAATTATAAATTTTTGGCTATAAATAAAAAAATTATTATCAATTACATGTTATTTTCTAGGCAGTACTCTAAATAGCTATTTTTATTAACTAATTCTGACTTGGAGAGGATACTTATTTTATCCAGTCACACATCTGTGTTCTAACCACAACAGTGTGCACTGTGTTTTATACTATAAATCTTTTATATGTATTAATTGCGTTGATTCATACTGGTGCAAAAAAAGATCATTGAGCAGAGTGCATTACCTAGTCATTTTTAATATTTAGAATAGAATGTCACATTGCTTTTTCTTTTCACTTATTGAAGGAAATTATTCTTGTATTTCCTTTCTCCTGTGTGTAGCGAAAGTTTACATAAATTATTAGTTTATCTGTTTCCTTTGACACATCAAAATGTATTCAATTTTAAGGAAATAAACCAAATAGTTACTTACATGCATTTATAGGAGAATATTTCCCATAAGCAAAAAAAAAAAGTTGGAAAATCTAAAACCAATAGCAGTGAAGAAAGAAACTGGGAAAGTTCCCATTGAAGATATGATGGAATGACATACACTAGGTTTACCTTCCTTTACCTTTGAACAACCAGAAAACTAGGCAGATATGTGGCATGGGGAATGGTGATGGTGGCAGTGAAGCTTTTCAGGCATTGGACAGTTGGTAGCACAGGGCAGTGATCCCAGGTGCACTAAAGCTGAGAGAATTCATTACCAGTGAGCCAGTACTACCGTATACAATTTAAAAAAGATTATTTATTGGGGCGCCCAGGTGGCTCAGTGGGTTAAGCCTCTGCCTTCAGCTTGGGTCATGGTCTCAGGGTCCTGGAATCGAGCCCTGCATCGGGCTCTCTGCTCAGCTGCGAGCCTGCTTCTGCCTGCCTCTCTGCCTACTTGTGATCTCTCTCTCTCTGTCAAATAAGCAAATAAAATCTTTTTTAAAAAAGATAATTTATTTATTTGAGAGAGAGAGAGAGAGAGTGTACCCATGCATGCTCACTCAAGCGGGGGAAGGAGGGGGATGCAGAGGGAGAGGAACAAGCTGACTTTGTGCTGAGCATGGAGGCCGATGAGGGGCTCGATCTCAGGAACCTGAGATCATGACCTGAGCTGAAATTAAGAGCTGGACACTTAACTCACTGAGCCCCCCGCACTCCCCAGTACTACTGTGCATGTGAAGGAAATCTTCCAGTAAGTTGGTGTGTAAGTGAGGTGGGTCATAGGAATGCCCAGCTGGTTGGCTGTAGGGAGTTTCTAGTCCTCAGCAGAAAGACTGGGAGCTCAGAGAGAGAGGCAGTCTTCCTGAATGGAGGAGACAGAGACTGGAGCTTAGGGAGGCCAAGGAAGCTAGAATTTGTGGGGAAGAGCACTAGAGAAGGGACATGAAGATGTTTCAGGGAGAGAGAGGGAGGGAGGAGGGATAAAGAGGGAGGGAGAGGGGGAGAGAAGAGGAGACACACTAGGGGCTAGTGAAGAATCCAGCAAGTGGTAACTATCACACACTCTTGCTGGGAGTGTAAATTAGCCACTTTGGAAAGCAATTTGGCATTAATTTCACTTGCACGCATATATACGCATCTGAATCAGGTAGTTCACATTCCAGGGTGGCAAGTTGCATACGGAAAGATGCGTAAGGATGGTTTTTGCGAGCAAGAGTGGCTCACATGAGATCTGTAGAGTGTCCCCTTGTCTTTGGCGTTGATGGACACATGGTTGAGAGGAAGCGACTCCTCTTCCGTTCGTGATATTAGTAATGTGTATTCTATTTCTTTCTCAACTTCGTGAGCTAAAAGCTCTTCTTTTCAAAGAACCCGTTTTTGGTTTCATTTATTTTCTCTATTGATTTCCTATTTTCAGTTTCATTGATGTCCCCTCTGATGAGAGCTGATTGGAGTTGAGTATTTCCATTCCCTTGGTTGGCTTGGGCTCCGGTAATACGTTAGCCTGTTACGCTCTGGTTAACTAGTTTCTTCTGAGGGCAGGCCTTGTTACGGAGTGTGTTCTTTCAAAAATATTTTTTTGCCATGCTGTGCCTTTCCTCCTGGAATTGTGCGTTGAAGCGGATGCTAGCACCCGTTTATACGGTGAAGTGGAATTGTTACAAAGCACACCCGGGAGCCCTCCTCACTGCTAAACGAAGAATGCCCTCGTGAACGTATGATCTTTGGAGAAGCCCCTGTAGTTTTACTGCTGATGCTGTCTTGTTGGAAAATAGATTTTGGATGTTTAAAAAAAGAAGAAGAAGAAAAATGGCATGTTCTAAAGCATTTCAGAATGGTTCTTTCCCCCTGTTTCTGCAGGAAGCACAAGGGGATTTTCTGTGATATTTACTGTGAGAACCCGGACGCTCTAGATGAATCTTATGGAATCGTGGAGGCTCCCCTTTGACAGGGCACCCTTGAATTTCTAATTCAGAGCTCTTCACGTTGAGCCTCGCAGTTACTCAGCTGCACTTGAGGTTTCTCTATGCTGGCAGGGATGCCTCTTGCGGTTCCCACTTGTGAATCTCCACTCTGGGAAGCCATGACTCGCTATTTTCATTTGTCTGTTTCTCCAGCCCTGGGGAATTGCACCTCTTAAACCCCTCTACCTATTTTTGTCCATCCCCTCAGTCTCCTCCCCTCTGGCAGCCAAATTTGCTTTGTGTTTTAGATTCCACATGTGAGTGAAGTCATATGGTATTTGTCGTTCTCGGTCTTACTTTCATTTCGCTTCATGTAGTACCCTCTGGGTCCAACCGTGTTGCCACACGTGGCAAGATCTTATTCTCTTTAATGGTTGAGTCATGTTCCATTGTGTATGTGTATACCACATCTTCTTTATCCATTCAGCTGTTAATGGACATTTAGTGTTCCTCCCCGTAACTGAGAATTTCTAGAAAGAAAACAAATGCATTTCTGCAGCTGTCTCCTTTATTCATAATAAGGATTACTGTGCTGTATTGATCTCATTAAACATTTCTTCAAGCATTTATACATACAGATTAAATTTCATAATGCCCTTAGGTATCGCGGTGCAGCAGATTAATTAGTGACATCTCAGATTGCCCTGGGTGCCTCAGTCATTAAGCATCTGCTTTTGGCTCAGGTCATGATCCCAGGGTCCTGGGATCAAGCCCTGCATAGGGCACCCTGCTCAGCAGGAAGCCTGCTTCTCCCTATCCCACTCCCCCTGCTTGTGTTCCTTCTCTCACTGTGTCTCTCTCTGTCAAATAAATAAAATCTTTAAAATAAAAAAGATTGACTGTTGAGACTAATAGAAAAATAAGCAACCAATAGGTTTTACACCGTGTTATTTCCAGGAGGAAACATTTAGAGAGATGAATTGCAGAAATAGAATTTTGATTTTTAACAGATGTATTCATTCATAGTGTGCCTACTCATATTATCTGGAATAATATATATGTGTATATATGTGCACACATATTTATATACACATATCATATCTAGTAAGTTCTATTTAGAATGATATGTTGTGTGTAGATATGTGCATGTGCATACTTGTATTTATATATGCACACAAATGGGGCATCTGGGTGGCTCAGTTGGTTAAAGCCTCTGCCTTTGGCTCAGGTCATGATCTCAGGGTCCTGGGATCGGGCCCCGCATCGGGCTCTCTTCTCAGCAGGGAGCCTGCTTCCCCCTCTCTCTCTGCCTGCCTCTGCCTGCTTGTGATCTCTGTCTGTCAAATAAATAAATAAAATCTTAAATAAATTTTATATATGCACACAAATATACACACACCTATATTTGTAGACATACTACTTAGTGCTTCTGCAGCACAGTTCATTATTCAGATGTTGAAGTGTTTGCTTGTATTTTTTCTAGAGAAGGAAGAAGTTCTCTAGAGATTCTTAGTTCCTTTTTCAGAGAGTTCATATCCTCACGACACTTTTTTGTTAGTTTGCATGTCTCTCGTCAATAGTATGGTTTATACCTCAAGCTCCAGTGGGCGCCTCCCCACCTTATCACCCAGTACACTTTTTAGTCAGCTTTAGAAAAATTATAAACAGGGAAGCCTTCCAAGAAGTACTCTGTATGAAGAAATATTCTTGGATCAATGGTTCTTTGATATTTTTCTTCAACCGGTCTTAATACCTATCAACATCCCAGGTTTACACAAACTCCCGCAAACTCCTGTCTAATTCTTTCTTCAACTACAAATGTTTAATTGATTAATATATTTCACTCCAATCCTTATTATAGTAACTATTTACCATGGATCCACAGGTCTGTTAGATAAGCAAGAGGTTACCTCTTGTATCTAGATGTCTAGAAACACAGAAACAGGGAGGCAGGGCACGATTTTCCCTGGTTTTCACATTTCACAAAGATGCCTCCAGGGACCCCAAGAAAGATTCATGAGATGCAAAACTAACAATCCTGTTTAGCTTTTACAAGATTTACATACCTTTCAAAGAGACAGAGAAAGGATTTATAATTACAAGTTTAAATTATAAGAAAAGGGAGAGGGAAAATGTTCTTTTTCACATTTGGTGCTAGGGAAAATTTAAATTTTTTGGAGATTCGTTATTACTCCTAACTCTTATCACAGTTTGTAATATTAGCTTAATTTTCTGGCAATTCCTTATACCTCCCTGAAGCGCAATGTGTTCTTACTACGCTCCACCAAACCTTGATATTTCCATGACTTTCTTAATGTAGTTTTTTTTCCTTCATCCTAAAATGTCCTTCCTTTCTTTATCTTTCTGGAAAACATGTAGGCATTTTTCAAGGATCAGGCCAAATTCCACTTTCTTGGGGCGCCTGGGTGGCTCAGTGGGTTAAAGCCTCTGCCTTCGGCTCGGGTCATGGTCTCGGGGTCCTGGGATCGAGCCCCGCATCTGGCTCTCTGTTCTGCGGGGAGCCTGCTTCCTCCTCTCTCTCTCTGCCTGCCTCTCTGCCTACTTGTGATCTCCGTCTGTCCAATAAGTAAATAAAAATCTAAAAAAAAAAAAAAAAAAAATTCCACTTTCTTTATACATTTGCAGAGATCAAAACTGCTGTTATCTTGTGGGAAATACATATAAAAAAAGTGAAAACATACTGTTTACCAAGCAAAGATATATCTTGATATACCAGTAGCATATTTCTTATGAAAGAGATGGGTTTGATAGGTTTATATAGAATAATACTAGACATATGATCAAATAGGGCAAATGTGGATAGATACATGAGAAATTTAATGGTTTTTTAATTTGGACCTCACCAAGCAAGAAGTGGATATGCAGAATAGGAAAGTAATGCACATATAGGTTACTTGTCAATGTACCTACAAAATCTCCATCCTTTGGTGGAGAGAGAGTCCCGATTTGTGTATCAGCTATGGACGCAAGACCATGAGTAGCTGCTTTTCATCCCTGTGTTGTCCTTCAACTTTCCTACTTCAAGGGCTTCATAAACACAGTGAAATGAATGGGGTAGGGATTTGAGGTTTTCCATTTTCTAGTGAGTCATTATAAAACTTGCCTGAACAACATATTTATAAATTATGATAAATGTGCTAGCAATTCACTTCGCAGTATAATCAGCTGAGAAGTGTATGTGAGCCTATGTATCTTTGACTTTTCTGAGTTTTTATTAGACAATGACTAGTTATTCTATTCTTCAGCTTTGACTAGCATCATGTCTAAAGCAGGAGATTAAGAAACCTTACATTATTTTCCTAAGAATAAGATTTCATTGCTTTGATTATATATTTAAGTTTGCAGCAATCTACAAGAGCCCTAAATGGCTTGTTTTTATCTCTGTGGATATTTTTAGGTATTGGTTGTCAAATATCAGATAACACGTGTACTGCTAAGTACTTTTTTTCTGACAAACAACACAAATACTTTGTCTTAAATGCTTGTTTAGAACATCGAAACAATTAAAAATATGATAGCAAAAATTGATAATATTTCAACGATAAGAAACAGAATAGCCACGTTGGAATGAATTACAGAAAAATCATAAACCATTTTCTAGTGGTTTGAAATTGTGACCCAACAGCACGTGGAAGAGAGAAGTTGATTATGTGAAATCTAGACACAAAGACCCGGTATCTGAAGAGATGTTATGGGAGCATAGGAAGGGTATCAGTCCTGATTCCAAATCAAGCTCCAGCACTGATGATCTCCCTGTCTTTGAGTTGCACTTCGTTCTTGGTATGTGTACACTCTCCCATCTGTCTCCAGGAGCTGTAGAGACTGAAATGAGACCATATGTACTAAATAGCATCTCAATACCTGGAATGTCTTAAGAGCTTAACCAAATGTATGTCTGTTTTCCCCCTTTTCTGAACCTTCTGCTAGGAGTAGACCTAATGTCTTGTGCCCCAGCACCTGTGCAAGGTGGAAGTGTTCGTGGAAAGAACAAGTAACGTGGGGTGCCTGCCTGCCTGGCTGTAAGCGACTGACTCTTGGTCTCAGGTTGTGAGTTTAAGCCCCATGCTGGCGTAGAGATTACTTTAAAAGAAAGATAAAAGAAAAGTACAAATAACTAATATGGGTGATCCATATGTTAATTAGCAAACCTGCACTTCCTTTATATGTGATGTATTTTTTTCTAAAATTTAGCTCTGACATTGGTGAAGTCATATTACATCTCTACGATTAGAGTAAACGGTAAAGGAGATGATAGTACACCCTCTTTATAGAGTTTCTGTGAAGACCGAATGAGCTAATTAATATATGATAAAAGAAAGAGAACAAAAGCTTAAAACATAGTAGGCACTCAAGTGATAGTTTTGATTGGGCTGCTCAGTTGTTGATTTTGACAAAATTAGTGTTGATGATGATGAAGTTATCTCTATATTTTAATCCTGAATAGGGTATATTTCAGGCTTATTTTTAATGTATTTCCTCATAAGGGAGAAAAAGCAGCTGATGATGTAAACCATACATTTATTAAACTATTTTAATAGTTTGTCACTGGATTCCATCTTCCCTTTTTTTTTTTTTTAATTTGAATATAAACAATCACCTTTTCACCAGGTAGATCAGAGCTTGGTAGAGTTAGTGTGAATACTGAAACTTAGGAGCAAACATATCAATTATAACAATAAATGATGAAAAAAAAAACAAGTGTATATATTCGGTGCCCATTTTATGCTGTTGGCAAAATTGCTCATGTTGGACTGACTATCAAGAGAATGCTGTTTATGCAGTTGCACTAAGGATGGTTCCCCTGGACCTACATGAGTCTTTGTGTCATATTAGCCCTCTGAAGGCAACCCTGCATTGCTTCACTTCTCTCCTTCTCTGTCATGTACCTTTCCTCATATCCTTGGATGTGTCTCCATAGAAACAAAATGCATTTTTCTTAAAAGATAAGAGTGAATGATTCCTGCCTAATCCTATCATTATTCTTCAGAGACTACTTTATTTTATTGCAAGTGAAAAAGCTTTCAAAAGCAGTCTGTGCTCCGCAATTAAGAACAGGGGAGTTTAATCCTTGCGATAAGGCCAAACCAAGAGCAGTTAAGCACTATTTTATTAGCTTCCTAGAGGACTTGAGGCCACAGAACATTAAAGGGTCCTCATAGTAAACTAAGTTCCAAGGGAAAAAATAATATATTTGAAATACATATGAAAGTCAGAAACCCCCCCGAGGAGAATATGGAATATTTGGTCTTAAGTATCTGTCAACAAAATGACACCTTGTAATATCTGTGTTTACCACAGGCTGACACTCTATACCAATTCTTATTTGTTTAAGATTGATTTTTAAGATTAATAAAAATGCTCATAATGATTTACAGTTTCTGGTTACTTAGTGCAGAAACTGTATGGATCAAGGGCTATCTCTCCTCAAATCCATGAGGCTTTTACACATTTCTGTTTTCATTATTGTTTCCACGTATTTCTTTAATAAACGTATGTGGTTTATAGCATAATATAAAATATTACATTGATTCACCTGTATCCTTTTGAAGCATCATGAAAAAATCACTAATGACCTCTCACATCCCATACCCCAGTATCTAGGGCTATTTTTTATAAGCAATTGTTTTCTGCTTTCCTTTATTGTCCCTTAAAAATGTATGGAAAGGTGTGTGGCATCTGTATTTTGCAGCAGTGAGAAGTTTAAGACACCCTATTAGAAACAAATCTACAAAAATAACACAACACTTCATGCAGATAGTTATTAAAAACTTCACCAATTGGTACATTAGACTATTTGAGTTTTGAAAAGATTGTAAATGCCTTGAGGAGTAGAGAAGTCACAGGAGTGTGTATGTGTATGTTATGCATGTGTGTATGTGTGTTTGTGAGTGTTACGTGGTGTGTGCGTATGTGTTTGATGTGCTTGATTAAGATACTTCTCTGGGGTGCTCGCTTCGGCAGCACATATGCTAAGATACTTCTCTGGGTTTATGCAACATGATTGATTTCAGTCAAAGTTAGAAGGAGAGTACAAAAGGAGAGTTTTTGGGTTTCTTCCAGTGTAATTATTATCTTACTACATTTTCTTTGGTAAAGTAGGTTGTGTTGAAATGGGGTAACCAGGTGTAAACTTCCTTTTCTTTTTTTAAGAGTCTTTTTTTAAGAGTCTCAAAAGTGTGGTTAATTCATTTCTTAAGTAAAGGGCTGAAAATTAAAATGATGCCAAAGAAAAACAATTGTAAGCAGGTGAAAAGATAGAAGCTGTTGTAACCTCCCTTTCTTGGGTCATAGCCACGGAGCAGTGGGGTCCAGCTGGAGGCCGGACCGCCTAGAATGTGGGCCAGAGGACCAGACTTTGTTCCTGCAGGTTGAAGACGTATGACTAATTCTGACTGACATACGCTAATTGAAGTAATGAATCCATGACCTTGAGATGAAAGGATGTACCCGCAGTGTCTTTTTTCTCTTCTCACTGGCTCAAACACAGCTTCGGTTGTGATCCCTTGTGGGCCAGGTGGACTTGAGTAATGCCATAAAGGGGCTAAGCAATACGTTAGAAGGAAATGGAATCCCTGACGTATTGATATTCATTATATCTCAGGTCACTGTGGTTCTGATTCTTTGTTGCAGCAGCTGAACTTGTGTTCTCATTAATGTAGATCACTTTATGTTTAAGTGCAAATATTCATTCACTCAATTAACCAGTACCTACTGAGAGTTAACTATGTGCCAACAACTGATTCTTCCATGGTAATTGCATTCTTCTGTGATAGGCAGATAATAAAAACAAGTTAAATAAGTGTGGAAGTAGAAGCAGGTTGTAATAAAGAGGGGCTTCTCACTTAGTTGTGCAATTTGGAAAATTGCACTGGAAAATTGGAGTTTGGAGAAGGTGCCAATGTTTTTATGAGTAGAAAATGATAACAATACACAACTTATAAACTAAATAATAATGTAATATTTGAAGGGAATAAAGTATTTAAGATACAGTATTGTCGGAAAAGAATAGCAACAAGTTCAGAATGACTTAAGGATGTTTAAAAGCCATAAATTGGTGATAATAACTTTCTTGTGATACAGAGATATTTAGAAGTTGGTATACATATTTAATGTACATGAATAAATATAAACGTCATAATAGGAAGCAAATAATACATAATGTGAAGGCAGTTTAAATATTATCTTAAAATGTAATATATTATTTCAAAATTATAAAGCTATCAAAAAATGTAAAATAAACTCTTTAATGAAGGAATGGAAATTCAAGCTAATTGGATAAGGAAAGACAGATATATGTTCTTAGGTGTGAAATTTAAAATCTAAAGAAGACACAGATCTACACAAAAAAATTAATATGCTATCCTAGGAAGACATTTGCATACACCTCTTTTAAAGTAATATGTATTTATTTAATATTCAATTTTAACTCTGAATAGTATTTATAATATTTTTATGAAAATAATCCTTTGATGATGTAGTTTTAAATTAATCTATTTTTTATAGATATCTGCTTTAATCCTTTAAAAACTAACAGTTTTTACTGTTATACCATGAAGACATGCCTGCATATTTAATTGGCCAATTTATAGCATGCACAAAGTGAAGATAAAATATTGAGCTTTTTTCAAAAAGCAAAATACCTTGAAGAAAAATTCTGACTCATTAAGAAATTAATTCTTGCCTCATTAAGAAATCAATTGACTCATTAAGAAATTAAGAAATCAGACATTGAAAATCGTATCATGATTATCTCCAGAGTGCCTTAAAAAAACAGTAATTTTTAGTCCATGCTTTTAAGTTTTTTAAATTTAAAAACAACTTTTTGCAAATTCTTCTTACTCTTGTTACAAATTGAATCTTTTATTTCATTGACATAGTCTAGTCAAAAGCTTACAGCAATTATACACAGATATGAAATCCAACGACCTCTAATTAGCCTTATTTCAAGTTATGCCCTTGACAAAGAGCAGTATCTACTCAGGAAAAGAATTAAAAGATAAGCAGATACTCAGTACTTGTTGAATTGAGTCATTTTAATACCTGTGTCATGTCTCAACACTGAACACAGTTTAATTATACTCAGCTGAATGTTACAATGTTGAGATGGATCTTGTTGCTATCTTTATAGGGAATAGGAACAAAATATTTTATATATAGTTATTATTTTACATTTAATTAGAAATATGTTTGAATACATAGAGACCAAATTTAAGACTTCTGGTACATATGTAAATATAAAATTATAAAATACATCCTATTAAATTGATCTTATCTAAAGCCAGTCCCTCTGCTTGGTCACTACAGCCTATCCTTTCTTCCACTCGAGAATTTTGATCCTACAATTATTTTCTCTCGTGTCATAAATTTCCCCTTCTCTATGGGATTATCCCCAGTAACGTATTAAAAAAGAAACTATTAATTCCATCTTAAAAAAAAAAACAATAAACCAACATAAACTTTTGTTGCATATTTTTGCTTCTCTTTACAGCAAGAATTCTTGGGGCACTTGGCTGACTCATTCAGTAGAGCACAGGACTCTTGATCTTGGAGTCATGAGTTTGAGCCCCATGTTGTGGTAGAGATTACTTAAAATTAAAAAAAGAATTCTCTACATTGTCAGTGTCTAATAACTCTCCTCTTACTCTTCTCTCCAACCACCCAAAAAAGTGACCCCCCACCTCCAATGGAGCTGCTCTTGAACCTATATTGCAAATGGTTGATTCTTTCAACTCATTAATTTACTGTGTGCTTTATCTTGTTATAGTTTCTTCACTTGGCTCCGGAAAACCACATTTCATTGCTTTTACTCCTATTTCCCTGGGGGCCTTAACCTACTGAGCTACTCAGGCACCACATCCTATATGTGTCTCAAGACAAAAACCTTAGTGTCATTCCTGAGTCCATTTTTTCTCTGTCATACCATACTCAGTCTGTCATGAAATCATACTTGCTTCCCTTCAAAATATGCCTGTCATCAGACCCCTTTTCACCATCTCCACTTTGTTTAAGCTACCCATCATCTCTTCTTTGAATTCGTTTATTAGCTTCTCCACTGGTCTTGCTGCTTCCCAATTTGCCCCTCTACTTTGTATTATCAGTACAGCACTCTAAAGTGCGATTCTGGTAAAATATGTGTCACATGATGTTCTTGCTTTGCTTGAAAGTCTCCTGAGGGCTCCCCATTTCGCTCGCTGCAGGTATTGGAGGTCCTGCAAAGCCCTTATGAACTGGTCTCTTGTTTCCTCTCCCACTCCATCTCCTTTTTGCTCCCTGTCTTGCCCTCTCCTGCAGACTTGGTGGCCCTTTTCTTCAGATAAACCAAGACAAAGGGCTCACTACTAAGTGCCCTTCCTGTAGTAGTTGGCTCTGAGTGGAACTCCCTTCTTTGAGAATCTGCATGATTTACTATCTCATATTGAAGTCACTCTCCAGTCATCAACTTCTCATTGATGCTTACCCCGGTCATGCTATATAAAATTGTTACCCAGCACCCCTCTGGCACGGCCAACTTGCTTTCTTTTTTTAATAGAACTTATTACCACCCAATACACTTTTTAAATTATGTTTACAAAGTTAAAGTCCATCGTTCCTGGGCTGTCTGGGTGGCACAGTCAGTTAAGCGTGCCTGACTGACTGACTCTAGTTTGGCTCAGGTCATGATCTCAGGGTTGTGGGATCAAACCCTGTGTTAGGCTCCTCATTCAGTGCGGAGTCTGCTGGGGATTCTCCCTCTCCCAGTGTCCCTCCCCCTGTGTGCTCGCTCTCTCTTTCTCTCTCCCTCTCTCTCTAAAATAAATAAATAAATCTTAAAAAAAAGAAGTCGGGCATTCCTAGCCAACAAATTAATTCCAAACAAAGCAGGGATGTGTGTGTTTTGTTCGTTCTTGAATCCTGAGTACCTAGAACAGTGCCTAGGATATGCTCTCCACTCAATAGATACTGTTGACTAGATGAATACTGTCAAGTCACTTCACTTTATATGGTATGGGAGTAAAGAAAGGCACCACATGCATTCAGTGATGAGTTAGGGTTACTCCAACACTGTCGGATGACCTTCCAGTGACACATCACAATAAATGCACGTTTATTTAGCCCACAGTGCTCTGTCTTGTTTACATTGTGGTCATGGAAATAGGAAAGCTTATACATAAAATACTTGAGGTTTCTGCTTGATATTACTTATAAAGAGAATATAGCAAGTCTAATAACTATAATCAGTTCCTAGCCCTTGGGGAAACCTCTAACTTCCAGTTATAGAGACTTAGGTGGCCAAGATTCTAGCCTGGGGCCATATGCACGATACCTGTATGACCTTGGGCAAAGTAATTTAGAGTGTACATCCTTCACTTTGAAGTAGAGGAAATATTTGCTCTATAATATTTATAAGATGGCTAGAAATATCAAGAGATTATGTAAAGAAAAAACTGTAAGCAAATGTAAATGCTCTATGGGAAGATAAATTATTCTTACTATAAAAACTATAGATTTGTTTTTGACATGTCATACTGATACATTGAGAGGCTCCTAAACTCTAAACCAGTATGAGATGATAATGAACTATGAAGACTTTAGTGATTTAGAAATGTTAAGGAGCATTTGTCAAGTATCCTATATATATATATATATTTTTTTTTTTAAGATTTTATGTATTTATTTGACAGAGAGAGAGATCACAAGTAGGCAGAGAGGCAGGCAGAAGTGGGGTGGGGGAAGCAGGCTCCCTGCTGAGCAGAGAGCCGGATGCGGGGCTTGATCCCAGGACCCTGGGATCATGACCTGAGCCGAAGGCAGAGGCTTCAACCCACTGAGCTACCCAGGTGCCCCCTGTATATATTTTTAAGTCCCATTGAAACTTTCTTAATTATTTAATTTGAAAATTCCATTCTCAGTAGAAAATTACCCAAAACTAGAAGAGAAATGAAACAAATATATCTTCATATTTATTCCAGATGTGTTTATAAGACAATGATACTATAGTTAAGGAAGGAACAAACTTCAGTGCAAATTAGTTTCTAGTAAATTATCACATGTTTAGTTTGTCAAATTAAAATGCCAAAGTTTGTAATATATTGTTAAATAATATCTATGAAGTAATAATTTAGAGTTATATATTTCTATTTAAATATAGTTAGAATCATAAATACTCTGTAATTTAATCAAAATTCAATATTTAATTTTAGTATACTTTCCTCTAACAGTTTTTAAGGTCCTTACAATTTATGAAACCTTTTCATATATTTTATCTTTTTACATTCTCACAACTACTTACAAAAAAAGTATATTAATCATATTTTATGAAGAATATTTAGTGACGTCTCACTCTAGCCACATTTACTATATTTTTACATACTGCATCGATATCAGGGTTCAATATTTTTGCAACCCTTTCTTATTTTATAGGATTTACATGTGTTTTGGGTGTGTATATCTTGAATATGTAATTTAGAAAACATAAGTATGCATAGCAAATACACAAAAATAATTGATAATTACCATAGTAGGTGTTTAAGAGGGTAAACCATGTCTCACTTACTGATCCTTTCTTTCAGTTTTATTGAGAAGTAATTGACATACATCAGTGTAGAAGTTTAATGCATATAAGCATGATGGCTTGATTTACATGTATTGTGAAATGATTACCACATGAGATTTAGTTATTATCTTTAGTCCCGTATAGATACAATAACAAAAATTTTCCTTGTGATGAGAATTATTTGAATGAAAAATAACTAATTCTTTTTGTATAAAAAAGATACCAGAAATTACCAAAAGAAAGACTGATTGATCCCTGTGGATCAGCTACCTCATTTTCAACAATGTTTCTAAACATCATTGTGGTGATATTATATTTCTCATATGCATTATTTATACCAATTCTACATCTAGAAAGGAACTGAGGTTGATTACCATTATAAATGTATTACACGTTAGAAAGAGGCAAAAGGCAAAACCTTAGTGATTGGATTTTATAAAATTTAAGAAAGTCAGACATGATAATAGGATCTCTTTCTTTAATCTGTGATGCCTAAAATTATTTATAAAACAAAAAATATATATGTGAAATTATTTTTTATATGACTTCATTAATTCAAAAATTTTGTTTGCCTAGAGAACTTGTTGCATATAATACATTGTTAAAACCATAATAAAAACTACTTTTCACATCATGAACCATGTTGTTGGTGTTTTCATTGATATGAAGGCTATATATTTTACTCTTTCTGTAAAAACAATGGAGGAATTAATATATAAAACCCAGGTGATTTTTGTATATATTACAAACTAACATACAAAAAGGAAATCGTTAAAATGCAGACTATGAAGTCTTTATCCCTTTTTCTCCATTTACTATTTGCCAGTTCCCTATTCCTTTTAATCCAGTTTTCTCAATTGTAGTAATAATAATATTTGCCTTATACGAAAGATCTTAGCCTGATACGTGTCCCAGGACAACATTTTAACCCACCCTTCTTCCCTCCTTCTTTCCCTTCCTGCCTTCCGCCCTCATTTGTAAAGTGGAGATTTCGATATCTATACCCAAGATTATTGTTCAATAAAATTTTGTAATACATGTAATAGCATTTTCAACTATGCATTAGTACATTTTAGGAATTAGAATTTTTAAAACTTCAAATGTTTCATTAATAAAACATTCATTGATTATTTATTTGTGCCAGGGACTTTTGAATATTTTGCATGCATTGTCTTATAGAAATCTCAGAAAAACCTGCTGGGAAAATATATTATCTGTTATTATTAGATAACTTACAGCAAGTACTGTGGTGCAAACTGCTATATAACTTGCCCGAGGTCGTCTACCTAGTAAAGCAGTAAACTCCAGACAGGCATATTTCGGAGATAGTGTAGGTTCCGTTTCAGACCACTGTAATAAAGGGAATATTGCCATAAAGTCAGTCAAGTGAGTTTGTTTCCCAAGTCACATAAAAGTTATGTTTAGGGGGTGCCTGGATGGCTCATTTGGTTAGGCATCCAACTCTTGATTTTGGCTCAGGTGATGATCGTAGGGTTGTGAGGTCGAGCCCCATGTCAGACTTCGTGCTCAGTAAGGAGTCTGCTTGGGGTTCCCTCTGCTTCTCCTCGCCCCTGCTCATGCTTTCTCTTTCTCTAAGTAAATAAATAAAAGCTTTTTTAAAAAAGTTATGCTTATACTGTAGTCTATTAATTGTACAATAGCAATATGCCTGAAAAACAGTGTGAATAGCTTAACTTAAAAACACTTTATTGCTAAAAAATGTTAGACATCATCTGCACTTTTTGGTGGTGGAGGGTCTTGCTTCAGTGTTGATGGCTGCTGACTGATCGGGGTGATGGTTGCTGGGGCTTGGCGGTGGCTGTGGCAATTAAAATAAGACAACAGTGAAGTTTGCCATATGCACTGACTCTTTCTTTCCTATGTAGTTTTTCTCTAGGGTGTGACGCTGTTTGATGGCATTAAGCCCACAGTAGAACTTCTTTCAAAATTGGAGTCTGTCGTCTCAAACCCTGCCTCTGCTTTAACAACTGTGTTTATATAATATTTGACACCTTTCAATAGTCATTTCAACATTCTTCACAGCGTCTCCACCAGCCGTAGATTCCATCTTAAAAAACCACTATCTTGGCTCATCCATAAGAAGCAGCTCCTCCTCTGCTAAAAATTTTATCGTGAGATTACAGCAATTCAGGCTCATCTTCAGGCTCCACTTCTAATTCTGTTCTGTACCTGTTTCCCCACATCTGCAGTTACTTCCTCCACTGAAGTGTGAAGCCCTCAAAGTCATCCATGAGGGCTGGAATCAACTTCTTCGAAACCCACATAAATGTTGATATGTTGACTTCTTCCTGTGAATCACACATATTCGTAATGACATCTAGAATGATAATTTATTTTCAGAAGGTTTTCAATTTACTTTTTCCAGATCCATCAAAGAAATCATTATCTATGGCAGCTATCGCCTTATAAAATATATTTCTTAAATAATAAGACTTGAAAGTTGTAATTACTCCTTCATCCATTGGCTAAAGAATGAATGTTGACATGAAAACAACATTAATCTTGTATATCTCCATCAGAGCTCCTGGGCGACCAGGTACATTGTCAGTGAGCAGTAATAGTTTGAAAGAAATAATTTTTTCTGAGCAGTAGGTTCAACGGTGGGCTTAAAATATTCAGTAAAATGTTATAATTCAGTAAATTGTTGTAAACAGATGTGCCCTCATCCAGGCTTTGTTTTTCATATTATAGAGCAGAGACAGAGTAAATTTAGTATAAGTCTTTTTTTTTTTTTTTTAAGATTTTATTTGTCAGAGAGAGAGAGATAGAGAGAGAAGGCAGACAGAGGCAGAGGGAGAAGCAGGCTCCCTGCTGAGCAAGGAGCCCGATGTGGGACTCGATCCCAGAACACTGGGATCATGAACTGAGCTGCAGGTAGCCGCCTAACCAACTGAGCCACCCAGGCGTCCCAATTTAGTATAAATCTTAAGGGTCCTGGGATATTTGGAATGGTAAATGAGCACTGGCTTCACCTTCATCACCAGCTGCATTATGCCTAACAAGAATCATCCTGTCCTTTGAAATTTTGGTCAGGCATCAACTTTTCCTATTTACCAAAGTCCTATATGGCATCTTCTGCCAATATAAAGCTGTTTAATTTTGTTTACATAGAAAATATGTTGCTGAGTGTAACCACCTTCGTTAATTATCCTCGCTAGATCTGGATAACGTGACGCAGCATCTTCAATCCTGCACTTTTATAGAGACGGCTTCTTTCCTTAAACCTCATGAACCAACCTCTGCTAGTTTTAAACTTCTTACTCAGCTTCCTGACCTCTTTCAGCCTTTAGAGAGTTGAATAGTTAGGGCCTTGCTTTGGATTAGGCTTTGGCTCAAAGGAATCTTAACAGCTGGTTTGATCTTCTCTTCAGACCTCTACAGCTTCTGTCCCTATAAGCAATAGTGTATTTCACTTTCTTATCACTGTGTGTTCACTGGAGTCGGACTTTTAATTTCCTTTGAGAACTTTTCCTTTGCATTCGCAACTTGGCTAACTCATACAAGAGGCCAGCCTTCTTCACCTTCTTCACTGGGCTTAATCATTTCTAGCTTTTGATTTAAAGTGAGAGATGTACAACTGTTCCTTTAACTTGAACACTTAAAGGTCATTGTAGGGTTATCACTTGGCCTGATTTCAATATTGTTGTGTCTTGGAGAATAGGGGAAGCCTGAGGAGAGGGTGAGAGACGGGGAAATGGCTGGTCAGTGGAGCAGTCAGAATACACACACATTTATTGATTAAGTTCACAGTCTAATGTGGATGCAGTTTCTGATACCCTAGAACAGTTACTGTAGTAGCATCAAAAATCACTGATTACAGGTCATTACAACAAATGTAATGATAATGAAAGGGTTTGAAATATTGTGAGAATTACCAAACTGTGAAACCTAAAGTGAGCAAATGTTTTTGGAAAAATGATCCCAAGAGACTTGCTCAGTGTAGGACACACCTTCAATTAGTGATAAATGCAATATCTGAGAAGTACTGTAAAATGCAGTGTAATAAAAATGAGGTTTGCTGATTTTAAAATTCAGGTACTATGACTGCAGAGCTTATCCTAACAAGCGCGTCATGCTACTTAAATAATCGCTGCACCTGCCACATGTCATTATTACTGTGATAATGGTCACTTCCTGTTACTCCAGAAACTTAGGCAACAGGTGTATGTACATAGCAGCGTCTGGATAAGGCAGTATTAAATTACACATTTCAGTGAAATTCTTATGTAAGAAATTAGAATAAAGCATTTTATTATGTATGTTGAAAATGCTATATAATTGAAATTGGTGGGATATAATAGTTCTAAGAAAGATTCTCATTTCATATTATTAAATAATTTGAAATATCATAACAGTGAAATAATTATAGCTAGTTGTGGCTAAAGAAAGGAAACAAATGAACTTAATTTTACTCTGAATAACTTTAGCTAAGATATATTTTTATGAATTTTATTTTGCTACTTTCACACTTTATTGAATTAGAAAAATTTATTACACTTAAAACAGTACTGAAAACAAATATTTAGTGATTATTAAATCATGGAACAAGTAGACATGTTCTGCACATAAGTGAAAAGTGAGCCTTTGTACTTCGAAATGCAATTCTCTCATGTTGCTTAATTAACATGAACTACAAAGGGAAAAAGTATATACCAGTGAAGTAATTTTCACAACTATCAAAAATTTAAATGAACAGTTTCAAAGACTATTTAATTATTTTCATGTGTTTACAAAGGTTTTCTTTCTTCATTGCATGTAACTTTTCTGCTTTTTTAAGTCTCTCCTTTAAACAGGCAAATTCTGTTGCACTTCCAAACTGCATTCCTATTCATTTTGTATTTTAAAAAATTTTAAAAATCAGCCTCACATTTTTTCAAAAACCTTAATTATGCTGTGTTAGTAAAGATCCTTGAAAAAAATTTGTATCCAATCTGGGTAAAGTATACAGGAAGAAAGCGGGTTTGATATCGTAGGCTACAGCCTCATTGAAGACCGGCTCTAATCAACCGTAAGTTGTAGAGTCATAACTTATATACATTTAATGTACAGACCTATTTGGGAATGTCAGCAAACATCTTTTTCCAGTGGTTTTCCAGATGATTACATATAATTTAATAACCAGACCATTGATGACTCCAAACTTGGGTAAGTGACTAAATTAATTATTCCTTTCCCTGGAATTTTTGGACTTATGACTAAGTGATGTAGCCATCTCTCTCTAAAGCCTGAAGGTTTTATGCTCAAAGGCTTTTTGAAACTATGTTTACTGCCATTCCATCTAGAAATTCAGGAAAAGACTTGGTTTTCTAAGGATGAAAGAAGAGGAAATCAAATGTTCACAGCTAGAGACAAGTGAAACAAGATTTCTTAAGACCAGTTTCTACTTGTCCCTGAAGCCTGGCAATGTTCCCTTTGATTTCATGAAGATTCCAGTGTCCTTATAATGATTCCTAACTGTTCACGCCTAACTGTTGACGTTATGATTTTGGCAAGCACATGCAAAAAAGAGTACAGATACACTGTGGGCCAACACGTTTGCATGGGTTAGGCTGTTTAAATTTGTAAGCAACACATATCAGGTTACTTTAGCTAATGAGGAGTTATTTTAAAGAGAGAGCAGATAATAAGGAAAATAAGAAACACCCCCAGCGTTCTAGAGCCAGACATGGAGAAGTGGTACCCTGTTCATCGCTTTCAGGTTGATTCAGAGAACAGCTTTGGTGGTCTGTCGATAATGTAAGTATTGAATTCAGACATATTGCCCTGCTTCTCCACAAGTTTCTTCTTCCTATTTCTCAAGCAACTCTCAGAGACATGGAAATAAAAACTGGCAGGATATTTATGGAACTTCAGTGGCTTGTGAGTATAATGCAAAACTAGATGGAATGAGGCAGTGTGTTTTATCAGAAAGAAGCCACTGATAAAGAGCTGCAAATACGCCAGACATACGAGTCTGCTGGAGATGGGGAAGAGGTGGTATGGTCGAGCCCTGGAAGACCTGACCTGCAGTCCTCTCTTTGACTCTTCCTCAACTGCCCCTTAAATGCTAATGCACGCTTGAGTTCTCACTCCATTTATTCACTTTATCTGGATGATCGCAAGCAATTAAACAGCTTATATTACCATTTCTGACAATTCTGGCAATTCTGAAACCTGTGCCTTCAGATCAGATTTTGACGGAGCTGTTGAGCTATATATAAAACATCTTACGAATTTCTGTGCCTGGATATTTCAGCATCTGAAATTTGGCATGTTAATCTTGAACAAAGTATTTTTCAAACCAGATTCTTAGTCCTCTTCTATACTTGCTATCCATGTAGTCACCACAGCTCGAAAAGTGAGGAACTTCAAAGAAATGCCTCTTTTATTTGGGATTAATCAAGAAATCCTCTCAGTTAAATGTTTCTGACTTCCAGTCTCTTCATGCCGTTGCTACTATCATAAGTGAGCCCTAGATCATCTTTCATTTACGTTGTAGAGAGTAAATAAATAAATAGAATTCTTAAGAGCATGAGTTCTGGGGCTACACCCCTGGATTCTATTTCCAACTCTACTACTCATTTACTCTACAATCTTCATGTCTCTGTGCCTTAGTTTCCTAGACTAAAATAGAAAACAAAACAAAACAAAAAAACACCCTATTTTACCTATTTCCTATTACCTATAGTACCTATTTCAGGTTTCCTCTGAGGAAGCAGTTGAGTAAGGGCTTCCTCAGTTTTGATTTTTATTTTGCATTCCTCTGCCCGTGATTCCCTCTATAGTCTTTTCAATTCTTCTTCCACATTGCTGTTCTAATTATCAATCCAAAAGTAAAACTTGACCTTCTCAAAACTTTTACTTGATCTTCATTGCATACATAATAATATCCTGAGCCTGTTGTATGGCACAGAGTGTCCTTCATGGGGTGGCCCAGTCCCTTAATTCAGGATTGTCCATCAAGGGCTGACACTTTACCATAATGATCTACAGGGTTTTCCTGGTCATGTACTATGTCCTGCCTGATGCTTTTCCTTGCATGTATTCTACTTCCTTCCCTCTCCTCTCTGTTGAATTTCCTCAATCTTTCTAATAAGTCATATTGATTTATTATCACTATGCCTTCAATTGTACTTTTCTCATTTCTTCCTTTGATCTTGTGATAAGTCTTCCCTGACTCCTGTCTAAAAAAACCCATATTTCAAGACTTCCAGGTTAATTGATTTTTTTACTTAGTCCTTGAATTATAGTTCTGTGTTAAGACAGAGATCTGTGAACTGGACAGTTTTTTTGGTTGTTTTTTTTTGTTTTGTTTTGTTTTTCTTTTTTCGTTTTGCTATAACCAGTGGGAAGTTATTGAAGGATATAGAGCAGCAGAGAATCATATTGAAATCATGTTTTATGAAAATGTATCCAGGAAACAAAGTAGGCTGAAAGAGAGCAGAGGGCCCCAAACTGTCTCAGTTCCAGGTCCCTACACATCTCAGTAATTTTTAGAGGCCCTCCCAGACAAAAAAAATACCTAATGGTTCTGTTTATTAAGGAGTTATGTCCAAGACCACAGAGTAGTAATTGTTCACATGGCCTCTAACAAATGTTATCATATTTCTCTGAAAATGTAAAATATCCTAGGGCATCCCAGTGAGCTCAGTGTGGTACCCCAGTGCACCTCAGGTCATATGTTTTAACCACAAGATCAGAAGTACATAAACAGGAAGACTGGAGACAGGAAGACCAGTTGAAATAGGGTTGACAAACCAGGACCCATGGGTCCAATCTGACTCACTGCCTGTTTTATAATTACTTTTTACTGAAATACAGCCATGCTCATCTGTTTATGTATGATTTTCATGCTAGAACAACAGAATTGTGTATTTGAAAAGAGACCATATGGCCCACAAAGCTGAAAATATTTATTATCTGGCCCTTTACATACAAGGTTTGCCAGTCCCTAAATTAGAAGTTTAGGGACACCTGATGACTCAGTCGTTAAGTATCTGCCTTCGGCTGGGGTCGTGGTCCTAGGGTGCTGGGATGGAGGCCCACATCCAGCTCCCTGCTCGGTGGGAAGCCTGCTTCTCCCTCTCCCATTCCCCCTGCTTGTGTTCCCTCTCTTGCTGGGTCTTTCTCTGTCAAATAAATAAAATATTAAAAAAAAATCATTTGCCTTCAGCTCAGGTCAGGATCCAGGGTCGGTTCTGGAATCGAGTCCCACATCCGACTCCTTGCTCAGCGGGAAACCTGCTTCTCCCTCTCCCACTCCCTCTGCTTGTGTTCCCTTTCTCACTGTGTCTCTGTCAAATAAATAAATAAAATCTTTTAAAAAGTTAGAAGTTTAGTCCAATGTCATATTATGATGTACTAAAATTCTGAACAAAAGTGACGGAAATTCATTTTTATTTTATTTAATTCACATGCATTTGAATATGATCTGTCAGACTCTCTGAGGAAGTTATGAGAGATTTGTCATTAATTTTATATTCTATAGATTAAAATTGGAAATCATGGCAATTTTAGATGTTTAATATTTTTTTCTTAAGCTCTCTTATTGTCTCAGGAAATTATATTTCTACCAAGGGTCAATTTGTTAAGCATAACCATCCTTTTTATAGTTGGTGAGCAGTTAAGATAATTTTGAAATCAGTTTCTTCCACAGCAAAGCTAATGTGCTGACATCTTCAGGAAACTCAGATTGTGCCCTCTGCTCATTAATGTTATCAATATAATTTTAAGTAACATATAGAAAGTCAGCTCAAACATATTCTGATAGACTTATTCCCTGAACCTGTGATGATATAACTTAGAAGAAATTTTCTCTTTTTCTTTAGAAAGCATGCTTATTTAATACCCTCAGGCATAACTGAAAATATCCCTTTTCTATTATAAAAATAATTTTAGAGACTGCAGATAATATAATCGTCCCATAAAGCTGTCATTGGTCCTTGCCCAAAGAGCTTGTGCAATTTATTACTCATGGCCCACTCATACTCACTTTCGGGTTTCAAAAGTACTCTGCAAGTAATGCATCCAGATGTACAGGTACAACCTTAGAGGTCTGCAGTATTTTTGTAGGATTGGCATGATACCTAAATCAGGTATAAATATAAATTATTTCACATTATAGATAAAATTCAACTTTGAACCTTACTTTCTCTCCTATGGGAAAAGTCTACATTTGATTGTGTGTGTGTGTGTGTGTGTGTGTGTGTGTATTTCTGTGAATGACAAAGAGAGATTAGATGCCGAATGTATATAGCATTTTGCTATGAAAATAAATAGAGTAACAAAACTTGTATTTGTTGCTGTATATAAAATTAAAGTCTTAGAAGTTAAATAATATACATAAGAAGTCAATGACAGTTGTCTAACAGCATGTTTAACAAGATATGCATTAGTAGTTTTTATGGAGTTGATTACTGCTTGAAGGATTTTCTTTGCTTGTTTAATGTGGGAATGTTTTTAGGGAAAAAAAGCTTAAAGTCTTTCATATTTCATAGATAAAACAGTATTTTTATTTCTAACATTTATTAACGGGCACTGTAGTATGCTTAGTATGATGGTAGACGAATGATGGATGCGTGAAAGATTTGTTGGAAATTCCAGTACCCCTGGAAAAATGATGAATGGAAGAATTCCGGGTTCTGGTTCTTTGGAGTGTCCATTAGCTCATACTGCACGAGGCACTTCCTGTTCTGTAAATCATTTCTCTAATCTCCCAATCCTCCCAGTACACTTTTATTTCTTCTTACAAAGCAATCCTGCATCTCCTTTTCCAGTTAACAATACCAAGTCTAAAGTTATCTTTCTTGCCATTTTTTTTAATCTCCTGAATCTCTCCAGACACTGAGATATTCTAGACAAACTGTGCCTTAGAACACTATTTATCTGTTAGATGCAATTGCTTTTTCACCCCTGCTGGCAATCAGCTTTGTCATTTGCAATGTATTTTCAGCATCTCAACAACAGTTGTTAGGTCTTCAACTGCCTGGTCCTTCCCATCCTCCACCAATGCCTCCATATCTAATTAATACAGCCAGAAAGACCGGTTGATCCTCTTTTTGCCACATCTCATAGGTTTCGGACATCATGCTCCTGATCTTTTTTTTCAGCTGAGAGGATATTTTTAGAAAGATGTTATAGTCCTGTAGTTCAAGAAATCAGTATCTTTTTTAAAAAACTCTTTATATGATAGATCATTTTTAAAGCACAACCCGAGGTCCCACCATATTTGGTGCCAAATGGTGACATATATACTCAGAATTGTAAAGTGCTTTTACAATTAATTTTCCATTGCCACAGACTACATTATTTAATTTTTATAAAACAGAATAACAAATACTGAAAACTCATTTAATCAAAGAACAAAATGTCTTTTCAATATTATTGTAAACATTAATTTTAAGACTCAAAATAGTGAATAATCTTGGGTATACTTTTAAATTTGAAAATATACCCAAATATATTTTCAGATAGATATCATGATTGTAAATCAGAGAATTCTAGTCATGTAATCATGGTTTCTATAATATATACCAAAGTAAAAGCATAATTTAACAAAAAATTATTCAATTTACAAAATTACCTTTCATCTTTGATTACACTAAACCTGTGTTTCATTAAACGTGGCTTATAATCAGGGTCTCTTTAGGTGTCTTTAATGTGGATCTAAATAAGAGATTAATAAATTAAACATATATTAAGAGAATGTTTCTTAAAGAGAAGCAACTATCATTTTACATGATTTGAACACATTACAATTCCAGTTTTCAATTAAATTCTAATACAAGAGTGACTGACTTTGTACCAGTAACTTTACTTGTGACAGCATATTTATTTGCAAAACTTTCCAGCCTCAACTTATAAATCAGTGTATCATAGCCTCTCTTTTGGGAGGTCTTCTGATTCTGTATTTGAATAGAAGAATGCATGTCGTTTTACTCAACTTGTTTTGACAAAAATCACAGTTGATGCTTGTTTTCAGGATAAATACTTTGATTTTTTTTTTGTTCCCTTTATTCTCTCAGTTGTCATCCCACTTTCAGTTCTAATCCATTTCCTGATGCAGCCACATGGTTAGCACACATGCATGCACGCAACACACACACACACACTCACTGCTTGCTGTTTTCAAACTTTTCCAGCCTTTGGCTCTCCTGGTTTTCAGGACTTAGACTGGAACTATACCATCAACTGTTTTTGGTCTCCAACTTGCTAACTGCAGAATTTGGAACTTTTTAGCCTCCATAATTATATAAAAGAATTCTTGGTTCTGTTTTTTTTGGAGAACCCTGAATAATAGAGGATAAATTAATAGAAGATAAATAGGAAATTAGGAATCAGAATGCTAAAAAGTAGATCGGGTCAGCTCATGGGAGGCCTTTAATGTCATATTGATGGACTTAGTGTACTTCTGTTAGATAATATGAACATCTCAGAAGTTTCTAAGAAGCAGTGTTACATTAAAACACACACATACACACACACCCCCAAAATTTTAGGAAAATCCCTCAGGCAAGAGGGGACTGAGGTATGGTGATGAAGAGAATGCTACCACAACAGACTCAGTAAAAACTGAAATGAGGGCAACAGACCTAGACAAACCAGGGCTAGAGAAGATCAGGAAAATAGTTCTGTCATTGATTTTAATCTTAAGTGGGAGTGGAGATGGTAACACTGAGCTCAAAGGACTAAGGAGAATCTCAGAGCATGGGAATCAAATAAGCAAATATAGATTGCAAAGAAACCTATAAACCAAACAGCCCATTGTTGTTTAAATTTGCCTGACAGGTTCTTAAATTTTTAAATTTTTGGTTGACTCAAAAATTGTGACCATAATACAAACATTTTTTTTCTATTTTGGACATTTTAACATAGAAAAGGATAAATTGCCTTCTTGCAGTTTAGGAGCTCAGTGGAGCTGAGTAGCAGCCACCTCTGTCAAATAAGGTCATGACTCTTTCACAGACCCCTTTCCTAGACTCTCTCTGAGACCCAGGAAGAATCAGGGGATACCATGGAATTTTCTTACATTGCATAAATATCCCAACCACAGTTGTGGATTGAGCTTCTACCTCTGATTGTAAGTGATCTGTTGTTATGGGACTCTGTATATACCCCAAGTGTTTAAGGCAGAGCCTGGATCTTGCAGGCATGGTAACTGAATTTGTTATTTGATTGACATAAAGGTTTAATGACTATAGAATGGAAAGACTGGTTACAGACTAGCCTTGTTGATTTCTAAACCCAGGTTGTTTAGCAAGGGTCTTAGCTTTTTTGAGTCTCATTTTCTATGTAGTGAAATGAAGCGAATAATACCATCACCTCAGAAGGTGGTTATGAGGATTTTATGAGCTCCACGTAAGAGTGTTCAACGCCTTGTTTCAAACAACGACCAAGAGAGGTTAGCCATAATATAAGATAAAGTCAAATCTAAAATGTAACCACCTTGTGAAAAAAAATTAAAAGAGCAAAATTGTGGTCTTCTAAATCGCTTTAAAGGTCTTTCAGCTTTACTTCTTGGTCAAGTTTTCTATTGTCCATAAACACAAGCAAAAATAATTTTACTTGCCTAAGGATGTAATCAAATAATTTTCCTATGCTTAACCCATCTAAACCTTCACCATATAATTAATAGTGACAATTTTGAAAAGTATACCATGCAACAGTTTAGAAAGTTGTGTCAAAGAGAAGTTGGCTGGCTTTATATCCATATATATATTTATGGTGAGTGCCAAGGGCTTGTTTCCTATTGTTTTATTTCGTTTGCATACTATGAATGGAATTTAAAAATTCATATTGTATTTCCAGTAAATAAAATAACAGATGTTGAAATTCAAATGAATGCATTGTAGGCAATAAATAGTTCTCATTTATATTTCAAATACATTATTTCATTACATGTACATTATAACATTTGAAAAAAAGTATCCACATCACCAAGAAGGATAAAAGTTAATGCAACCTAATATATATTGAAATACTAGTTTAATATTTGAATAAAATAAGTGTCTCATGAGAATATTGTAATGGGTATTAAAAGGATTTAGAACATCTTAGAAACCTGACAGTTTTTTTCTACACTTAGACAGTTTTGTCTAAACATGACAGTTTAAACTATATATATATTTTAAAAATATCTCATTTATTTACCTGAGGGGGGCAAGAGAGAGAGCTAGAGAAATAGAGAGACAGGGACGGAGAAGCAGATGCCCCTCTGAGTAAGGAGCCTGACGTGGTGCTACGTCCCAGGATCCTGAGACCGTTCCCTGAGCCAAAGGCAGACGGTTAACCAACTGAGCTACCGGGTGCCCCTGTAATGAACTCTAATTTCATGAGCACCCCTTTAACATTCCAGGCCCTCTTGCTTTTCTTTTAATTAGATATTTAATTTAGAGAGAGACAGAGAGTGCTCTCATGCCAGTGGGTGTGAGAATGGGGGAAGGGCAGAGGGGAAGAAGCTTCAAGCAGACTCCCTGCTGAGTTGGGAGCCTGCCATGACCCATGAGGTCATGACCTGAGCCGAAACCAAGAGTCCTCGGCTTAACCAACTGAGCCACCCAGGTCCCCCTTCTTGCTCATTTTTAGATGAAATAAAATGAAAGGAGAATATATTTGACTTAGTTCTTTCCCTAATTTATCCCCCCCCCCTTTTTTTTAATCTGGGAGTACTCCTTTATTTATTTATTTATTTATTTATTTATTTTTAAAGATTTTATTTATTTATTTGACAGAGATCACAAGTAGGCAGAGAGGCAGGCAGAGAGAGGGGGTGGGAAGCAGGCTCTGGGCTGAGCAGAGAGCCCGATGCGGGGCTCGAACCCAGGACCCTGGGATCATGACCTGAGCCGAAGGCAGAGGCTTAACCCACTGAGCCACCCAGGTACCCCTGTTCCCTTCTTTTGATTACTACATAAAATTTAGATTTTCTATGACTGGAAATGAAAATCCATTGTTTGCAAACTCTCTTAATTTCAGACTTGACTTGACGATAGCAAAGCACTTAAAGGGATTCTTTTTAAAAGGTGCTGTTGCTGAATCAGGTGATCTCATCTCAGTAGAGGCAGCAGAATTAGACTCATTAACTTCAATTGGCATTGAACAGCCACCCTGGGAAAGCTTGTCTAAGTGAAAATGAGGGTCATCAAATTTGAGGCAAGGTGTATGAGAACATCTGAAAGTATAATGTGATGCAAAGTATTTCACTTTGGCCTATTAGTCATACCTAGCAGCTTGTTTTAAAAATCTAGACAGACAATAAAAATAGTTACCAGAGAAAATAAGGAAGCATTCCAGATGCCCATGGGATTTTCCTTTAGTGGGGAAATTATTTAAACTAGCCATAAACCACCCCTCCACTATCAAAGAACTTTAAGATGGTTAATTTTAGTAGAGAAGTCACATTTAAATATTTTCTTAATATGTGGCTATATTATTCCTCAGAGCCTTATGGCTTTACCCTGCTGTAGACAAGAAACATTAAAAGAAAACCAAAACGAAACAAAAAAATCCCTTAAGCACCTAATTTTAAAACTTTGGGGGAGCGTGTCATTTAAAGAGATTTCTTTCCCCAGTCTTGGAAACAAACAATTCTGCAAACTCAGAACTTTCTGTGTACAAATTGCTATTTTTTCTACTTGTTGGAAGAGGTGTTAAGTGTAGATCATAGAACCATCCACCTCCGGAGGCACACGTGCGTGTTTCCGTTGATATGACCACTCTCTGTGTTTGGGAGCCAATTCTTGGAAAAGGTAAACTGAGGCACCAAATTCCTCTCCAGAGTTTATTTGAGCATATGTCCCTTTGAGTCAGGCAGAGCCAAACCAAAGGTAGTTGGAAGAATTCCACGGACAGTAGCAGGAGCTGGGGTGGGGGGAGGATTTATCCAAAAGATGAAGCGGCAAAGCAAGGACATTGTTTGATTAACGGTAGTCTACGCCATTGCTTATTCGGGAAATCAGCCGTTTGTGACTGGCTGGTCTGGTGTGACTTTCTCAGATGGGAATGCATTGACTCTGGCTAAGGTTTTGGTTTGCTTACGTAGGTCATCAAGGCATTAGAACTGTCTCAGTCTAAAGGCCTTCCTGTTGACAAACTTCGTTAGTTAGAAGCCAGGAAGCAATGATTGTGTGTCTGTAACCTCTTTCCACTTCCTGCCATGGGGGGCTTAGGGCACACCTGGTTCCCTGTAGATCACAAAATAAAGCGCTGATTTATTTAATTTCCTAATTTCTACTAAACACAGCCATCCCCAGGGTCCGTGGAAGGTGGACTTTGAATCTTAGAGAAGCATGAGATTGAACCGCATGGCTGTGATGCTGGGAGTGGAGCAGACCACGAAACTGCTGAGAGAATTTCGCCAACTCTTGATGTGGCCTCTTTCCCTGACTTGCTAGTTCCATACTTCTGTTTGCAAAAAACTGTCCTCCCATGAAGATGAAACTCCAGGGAAGACGGAAAGAGATTAATTTATGAGATCAGACTAGGAACGTAAAACCTGCAAACCTGGAAAAATGATTCAAGGTAAATGCAAAAGTTGTTTAGAAAGTGTCTAAGTCAGGTGCAAAAGTCAAGGTTATACTTTGAAATCATGCTCAGTCTGAAGAATTAAAGACATCAAAGACAGATTTGGTTATGATAATAATTACAGTAGTATCCATATTTTGACCAAAGATACAGCCTATGATGTAAAGGACACTTCAGGAAAAAAACATTAGTCACTTTATAGTATAGCAGCACGTGACAACCAACACGTATGTTATGGCACGTCTCAGATTTATCAGAAAAAAATGAAAATAGACTCTAATGAGGCTTATGTTGTTCTCTATATAGCCAGTCAGCAGCCACTTGTAATTTTTTTTTGAATCTACCAATATGTCTTAAAATCATATGTTAAAAATACAAATACAGGAAAAAGAAAAATTGATGAATTTATCTCAAAGGTATTCTTCTTTATATTTAAAGGAGGGAGTAAAAGCAGAAGAACTACTTAAGGAAATTATATTTACTTATGACACATCCATTTTTACGTTACCATGTCTAGCTGTAGAGGACTCCATCAGAAACACAAAGTAAAAAAAGAACAGCTGGTTACACTGATCAGAAAAACGATTTTGTGTAGAAATCAAATGGTTATTTTTAGAATACTTGTAAAATGTCAGTATTATCAAATGTGTTAACATACATGTTTAAAAATACAGTTGATCTCTGTGGCTAGTAGTAAAAACAATGCCCCTTTCATTATCTCTTATCACCTCTTATTTCTGCTCCCCACAGACAACTGCATTGACCATTGAACTCTTCTCTCTACCTCCAGATGGCTAAATAATGCCTTTCCACTAACTTTTTGTGGTTTTCAGTATTAGGCCTTATCCATGGCCTCTTACTGTAGAAGATGGGGGTTCTCTCCTTTGTCTTTATACTCCCTAAATACTTTCATTTCCATCCTCTCCAGATATATCACATGTGTTTTGGAAAGCTAATATTTATTGCTTAAATAGTTTCTAGTGGAGATGTGACATTGAATACTCTGATTGCATTTCTTTTGTGTAATGTGTTTTTCCTTGAGTTAGCATTTGTCCCCCTCATTGGCTTAATTGCAACTAATAAACTCCAGAAATATCCCCTAAAATTCCTCTCAAATATTATCAAAGATGTATGTATGGTAAGCTATCATTTTTATTTTTTCATATATTTTATTATTTTGCATACAATAATCTCCCATAATATTTTCCAATATATTATTATTATTTTGCCAATTTGGACCATTTGTTTTAAGACCTGTTGAATATCCAGACTTTATTTCTTCCAAATTTTCTTTGCCTCGTGTAGTAATAATAACTACCCTTTCCGGGTTCTTCTAGGATGTGTGAGGTTTCAGGCAAAGTACTATGCTTCAGACTTCCTCTTTATATAAACAATTCCACGTAAAAATATATAACAGAATTCATGGACTCCTTTGAATTATAGTGACTTATCGATGAAAATTTAAGATAGTAGATAGAATTATTACTCATTACTCATGAAGTTCTGCTACCCATTGTGTTGCTTTTGAATACTGGTTTTCAAAGACTATCTCATAGGTTGGTATTGTGTTTAGTTGATGACTAGAAAAAAAATCTTACTTAAGAAATGGAGGAAAATAGGAATGTTAATTTTCTTGTCATGTTGAATTTATCATTCAACATGTATCATGTATTGTAAATGCAAAACAACTCATCTTCCAACCTCATCTACTCTTGAAGTCTAGCCGAACCTATTTCATCCCTAGAACGTGATCTCCTGCAATGTTGACCACATCCCCGTCTTTCATCATATTGGGTGGTTGCTTATGGGAGGCAAGACAAGGAAAATACATCCTCCTTTCAGCGTGGTTTAAAATCTACGTGGGAGAATACATCATCAATACAGTGACTGAGGCAAGAGAGGACATCAAATTAGAAAGGCACCTCGGTGACTCAGTTTGTTAAGCAACTGCTTTCTGCTCATGTCATGATCCCAGGGTCCTGAGATCAAGCCCCATACTGGGCTCCATATTCCGTCAGGAGCCTGCTTCTCCCTCCTCCTTTCCCTTCACCCCTCTACCCCGCTCATGTTCTCTCTCGCTTTCTGTTTCTCTCTCAAATAAATAGGTAAAATCCGGAAAGAAAGAAAGGCCCATTGATATTGTAGAGCAGTGTGGCATCGCACCCTCAGAGGAAACAGGGTGCAGACACTCATGGAGAAATACTTGAGATGTGTCACAGAGCATGGACAAAGGGTTGGGTTAATGTCCTACATGCTGGCACCTGAAGACACATGAGGGAAAGGATTCCTGATCCCACCTCTGCTGCCTGTATGTGTTTTGATGAGAGGCAGCATCACACTAGGCACACTGATCAAATGAGAACCAGAGTAGGGGCCCATTGACCAACACAATTCCAGTCCAAAGGCCAACCGTGGACAGTTGGTAGTACAAAGTGCTGAACTTACCTTGTCCCCCATGTAAGAGTCCTGCAACAAGCTAGAAATCCAAATTAAGGAAAAATATCAAGTTCTTAGGTTTATGCATGTGTTAACTGCTTTTTCTTCTTTCTTAAAGTACATATGTATGATAATAAGAATGAACTATTAAGAATAGAGCAATGAAAATACAGAAAAAACATGGTGGGTAATGGCTACATGAAAGCATGTGGTAGGTTAGTGGATGGGATTACGGTCAAAAGTGATGGGTTGACCTTGACATAAGCAGAATGTCTCCCACTGTAACAAAAAAGGAAGCAAAGAATGTAGGAATGAATTCTGGAAAGTGTTAGCACAATGAGGTAGCGCTTACTTTATTGTACCTATTTTTTTCAGTGAAATGTAAGAGAGATCATCAGATGAGAGAATGTGTTGTAAGCTTTGATGTTAGAGGTCTGAAGAGAGAGAAGGAAGTATATGTATTCCCTTAAAGACTATTAAGTAAAGAAAGGTGTATCCAAGTCCTTGTTCTTATTATTAAATACAGAGTGTTTTTAAGAATACCTTTAATTATAGTGAAAAAATAGGAGGGATGATTATGAACCACTGAAAATGGTTTTGTTCTGGTCATTGTCATCTATCTCCTCATGTTAGTTACTTGTGACACAATCCAAACCCCAATGAATCCCAATTTACTCATTTGTAGAAGTAGGCCTCAGGCTGAATCAGTCTGTTTAAATTCTCTTGTTTCCTCAGTAAGGTTTCTGATTCTGGGTAACATTAAGCTTAGTTTCAGATGATAGGGAAGATAAATTATTCAATACAAGGGTAAATGGTATGTAAATAAAGTCTTAGAGAAAGGAATACATATGAAATTTTCAGAGGAAAATGAATAGACCAGTAGTAATAAAGACTTTACCATCTAGAAACTCATAGTTCCAAAGCATAGGTGAATTTCTAATACATTCTTTATTAGTCTGATGATTATTTGGTCGTTAAAAGTAAAATCTAGTGGGCACCTGGGTGGCGCTACTGGTTAAGCTGCCTTTGCCTCAGGTCTTGATCCAGGAGTCCTGGGATTGAGTCCTGGGATCGAGTCCTGCTCTGGGCTTCCTGCTCAGTGTGGAATCCACTTCTCCATCTGACCCTGCCCCCTCTTGTGCTCTCCTTCTCTCTCTCAAATAAATAAATAATTTTTTTAAAGGAAAGGTAAAAATCTAGAAATAATTCATTTCTGTGAGCATATCTTGCACTCAAAAGGGAATGAGTTATTCCCTTACTCTAAGTGCTTAATCTTTAAAATCAAGAATATGTAGATATACACAGATTACAATAACTATAAGGCTTATTGACAATATCTCTTTGTCACAGTATTTCAAAGCATAGCAGTGCTTAAAGATGTCACATTTATTTATACAACTCAAAATATTACCTTTGCAAACTGTAAACATTAGTGCCCATTTCTTTCCAAAAAACAAGCAGCCATAAGATATCCAGGGCTGTGCCAAAGAAGTGGTATCCAGTATCTCATTAGGGGTTTATATACCTTCCTCAAAGAGAGGGATGGAATTGTTTCTTATCAAGAAAGTCACTCATGTCTTTCAGGCCCTCTTAATATTAGTGAAAAATGCAAAAAACATTAATACAAACTAAGCCTCATAGAAGGAGTAATACATATAGAGAAATAAATAAAAAATCATTTCAGTGTTAGCAATTGAAATACTAACATACTCGCTAAATAATATTTAGGAAATAAAATTTTTTTATATATAATATTTGCTACAGATTGACACGAGTATATTACTTTAAAATCATTGGTTCAGTTATGTTATTTCACATTATACTCTGACTACAAAACTATTTTTGAGTCATCGAATAACATACAATTATGTGTACAGCCTCTTTTATGCAAATGTTATTTGCAATATAGTCCAAATATTACATATTTTATAAGTAAAGAAAAGGGTAGAAGGATTGTTTTTAGAATTCTTATGCTTGGGGCTTGCAAGCAACATTCTTTGGGAAAGACATGGGCGATGACATTGTGTAGTTAATTTTGATTGCATCGTACCATGCACTGATTTGTGTCTGTGTAGAAACTGGTCAGGGAATTTAAATGGGAATTTAAAATGACTTACTGTGGGAGAAAGTTGATGCACTCCAGGAGAAAATGTCCTTAATAGACAATATTATATTTTTATTTGGAAAACCATATCTGGAAATACTCAAAGCAGCCAGTTGTGAAAGCTTTCTTCAGAAGACCAAATATGAAATTTTCTTTTCAAAATCATTTGAAAAGAAGGTACATTCTGAATACTCATATATCAAAGAGACCAGAAACTTTAGAAATGTCTAAAATATACATGTTCTATAAAGTTATCCTCAGATATTTGTATCTGAGAAAAATCAAAAGTACACATAGGGTTTTTTCAAAAGTTGGTCTTCTGTACATCTCTTTTTTTTTTTTTTTAGATTTTATTTATTTATTTGAGAGAGAGGCAGTGAGAGAGCATGAGCGAGGAGAAGGTCAGAGGGAGAAGCAGACTCCCCGTGGAGCTGGGAGCCTGATGCGGGACTCGATCCCGGGTCTCCGAGATCATGACCTGAGCCAAAGGCAGTTGTCCAACCAACTGAGCCACCCAGGCGTCCCTGTACATCTCTTTTTGATATGTAACTTGATTTGAAAATATTTTTTGGAGATGCTCTCTAACACAGACCTGTAATTTGACTTGGGATATATATGAAATTTTTAATATGAATACTTTTTTAAAGGCAGTGACTCTGGTAAATATATTTAGGCATTACCCAGCTTTCACATTTGTTTCTCTCTCATCAAGAATAAGAAATAAATGTGAGGGTTGTGTTTTTAGTGGCAGGTGCATAATTTCATTACAGATAGGTCTTTGCTTTACTCTGTTATTTAAAATGTAAGAGATAAGAGAATGTTTTCTTTCCAAGCTATGAGTACAGTTATTTTATAATGTTGTTTTTCCCCATATTATGAATATATAATGATGTGGGGAAGAAAGGCAAAAGAAATGTAGATAAAATTAAATTTCCTTGTAACCTGCAGCCCACTGACAAATACTTGAGGCAGAGAGTGACTTTCCTCCAAGAACTTGCAACCTTACTGTTCGTGCCTTGGTAGAGGAAAAAACAGCCTTAGCTTGACAATAGCCAGGACTCCAGTATCCCCAGAGTTTTCTTTAGCATATGAAAGTACTTTTGGAAACTTCCGTTTGTCTTTACCTCCCCCAAGGCCAAAGTGTATAATCAGCTCTCCTCACAACCCTAGTGCACCTCTTTCTGGCCACAGGTCCTGTCCCTGCTCTAATAAAAACCACCTTTTTTGGGCATCCAAAATGTCTCAGGAATTCTTTTGTAGCCTTTGGTTCTGAATCCCAACATTTCCACGTCATATAATAGAGGAACATATTTGATAATCACTCTGTATAACTTACTGACTTTATCTTAACTTTTAGTATAAAATTTTATTGAAGTATAATGTACACGTAATGAAATGCTCGCATCTTAAATGTATCATGTAATTAACTTTTACAAATTTGTTACAAGTGCTTACTTTCATGTAACCTACACCCCACCTACATACAGAAATTTTCTCCATCCAGAAAGTTCCTTGTATTTCTGTGAATCCCTCTACAGATATAATTATTTGAATGATGTCAAGATTGAAATAGGACATTGCTCGGTTTTTATATCATATTGCTTAGTAGAACATTACTAACGGTGGTTCACAAGACTGAGGAACTGGTATCCTAAAACCAGTGTAATGCAAACAGTAACAGAGACAAAGCACTGAGCTGTGACTTGGTGTGGGGCCAAATGGGACATCTGGATCAGACACACCTCTCACCATTGTGTGTGAGGAGGGAGCAGAAGGCTAGGATGAAGCAAGGGGCTGACACCTCGCAGTCCCCCTCACCCCCACTCCTTGGTGGGAAAATTTGGCATTCTTTAAGAATGTCCCAACTATCTTAATGTTAATGGCTTGCTAAAAGGGAAAAACTACCTAGGCCTCTGGTATCCGGTATCTTTGTAGGTCCTCTTTAGCATATGAAAGTTCTACTGAAACCTCCCTTTTCCTTACCTCCTCCCAAATCCAGGGGACATAACCTGCCCCCCCTCACAGCCCCGGGGCAGCAGCTCTTCTGCCCATGGGTCCTGTCCCCGTGCTTTAATAAACCACCATTTTGCACCAAAGATGTCTCAAGAATTCTTTCTTGGTCATCAGCTCCAGACCTCACCCCACCGAACCTCACCTAGATTCTAGAACTTCATCATACGGAAATCAACTATCCCGGTTAACTGTAGCATCATTTAGATGAAGTGAGCATATTGGGTCAAAGCTTTGTTTATGTGTTTTGGTTTTGTCTTGAGCTGTCTTCTTTCTCTTGACTTCCAAAGTTATGTTAAGTAGGCAACAAAGGGACTGAGCTCAACAACTTTACTATCCTATGGACAAATGCCGCAGGCTTTGGATTAACTGCTAGAGGTCCACTAAATGGTTGATCAGTTTGTGTTGATCAGCTTTGCATTTGGTCCCCTGCAAAACCTCCTGAGGGCACTCTTTGTCTTGTTAATTTGTGAAACATGGTCACTTTATTACAGTGTCAATGATTGATGGCCTCTCTTTCCTGTTTGGCACAAGTTTTCCTTGTCAAATCTTCAACCTCATCCTGGAAGAACTCCCACTTTCTATAAAATCTATACATTATGTAAATGTATCTTTGTAAATGATGAAAATTTTTACTTCATATAACAATGAACATTTTAGGACAACTGTGACATGGTAAAGTTTAAAATTAACGTTTGTAAGAAGAGTTTTACAACAGCAGAAAACAAACCAAAAGCCAGCTGGTTTTAACTTGATGATGAGACATCAAAATGGATTCTGACTCAAAGATGTTCTCTCCTAAAGTTGTTAACGGCTCCCCTGAAAACTCTTTGTGTGCTCAGCTTTATCTGCACAACCTACTTATAACCCTTTTCTTCCATTAGTTCTTTCCCCCAACTTTGAAAATATGGTACCATTTTTTCAGGGTTTTTAAGGAAAAAATAATTGCATTGTAAAACAGCAGATCTATAGAAGCTGAATTCTTAATTTGGTTTAAAGCAGAGTAGAGATTTTAAGGATTCTTTCAGAGGTAGAATGACAGACATATGCAAGAGAAGTCTAAATTTTGCTAGTGTTTATTTTGCTTTACAGCCATATCTTCAACAACTGCTTTGCCTAATTGTTAACATATCTCATTAGGAAAAATGGTTAAAATCAGCAGGAGGGGAAAAAGTTGATTTAAGTAATAACTCTTTGAAACTTTTAAAATTTGTGGAGGCCAAAAAACCAAGGCTGTACCCATCTCAAGTCTAGCCCTGATATAAATGCAGCCATTTTGACGTTCCAGGTTATCACAAAATATTTCTTAAGTTCTGACCTACTCAGGTTAGCACTTTAAACAGTCCCTCTCTCCTTTAATGATTGATTTGAACTCATGGACTGGAAAAGGGTTTTTTGTCAAATAGCAAAAACTTATTTGAGCTTCATTTTCTTTTTGTTACACTAATCATGTTTTGCTATTTTCTCCCATGTCTCCTCACCTGACTTCAACTCCTTCGCTGTCATAACTTCCACAGATGATCCTTTTCACCTGGGAAGATCACCTGAGCAGTCTCCCCTGGACTCAGCTGCCTCTGTCTTTCCTAACTCCCTTACACATTCCTTAACTGATCAATGTTAACCTGAGTAGGTAGGGACAACTCTGCGCCCCTGTTCAGCAGGAGGAGGTTGCAGAGGGTGGGACCTTACACCTTCAGCGACCTTGAGAATTTGAGGGTCAAGATTGTTCAGGGGGAAATGGGGAGGCCGAGAAAATTAAGGCCATCCCACCTCAAGTTTAGCTGACGTGGGAAACAGAGGCAGAAGAAAATCATTAAAATTCCTTACCTACTGACAAGCCCTTGAAACAGACAGAGTGGGTCTCCCCTGGGGACTCAACTGCCCTCACCTTGAGGTTTTGCTAAAGACAATCCTAGCCTGACTGACCCCCTATGCCAACAGGTCTGACCAGGATCTTCTAAGTCTACTTTAACAATTCCTTTATCTCTAAACCTCCAAGATAGTATGAGAATCATTCCCAAGCATATGGCCCACTGATATACATCTAAAGGGTCTCACAAGAAGACTTTTATTATTGGTAATTAACCTTTCTCCCAACAATAGCTAGCCCTTCAAGGTCCTGGAGACCTTGATTCCTTGGAGACTTACATCATCCCTAATCCCCTTGTCCTCACCCACCGCCGAGTCCACCCCTACTCTGCCTTTAAAAACTCTGACTGTAGTCTGGTTCGGGTTCGGTAATCTGGTTCGGTAATCTGGTTCCAAGTCCCTACTCCGCTGTGTCAGGTATACTTGGGCCCAAGCTTAAGCTTGTCAAATAAACCCTCGTGTGAGTGCATCGGTGTTGGCTCCTTGGTGGTCTCTCGGATGCGAAAACTCGGGCATAACAAATTATCTTGAGAAGTGAAGAAAAGTAGGAAGTAAACTGCATAAGTTCTGTTTTAAAAGTCTTTTTCTTAATGGTAAACATGAAAATAGAATAAAAGTTGTAACAAAATAAAAATAAATACACAGGAGACTTCAGGGGCACCTGGGTGGCTCAGTTGATTAAGTGTCTGCCTTTGGCTCAAGTCATCATCATCTCAGGTCGTTAGAGGATTTTATGTCCCCTTAACGCCTGAGGTTCTTGGTCACACTGATGAGGGAACAGAAGGTTGGCTGAGGACAAAGCCAAAGCTGACACCCTACAACCTTCCCCCACCCCCATTCCTGGGTGGGACATATTATGACATTCTTTAGGAATCTTCCCCCCATCTTGATGTTAATACCTTGCTAAAAAGAGCAAAACAACCTTGGCAATGGCAAGGCCTCTGGAATCCAGTATCTTGTAGGTCCTCTTTAGCATATGAAAGTTCTATTGAAACTTCCCTTTTCCTTCCCCCACCCCCGTGGTACACAACCTGCCACCCCTCACAATCCCCAGGCAGCAGATCTTCCTGCCCACCGGTCCTGTCCCCGTGCTTTAATAAACCACCATTTTGCACCAAAGAGGTCTCAATTTTTTCTTGGTCATCGGCTCCGGACCTCACCTCCCGAACCTCACCTATATTCTAGAACTTCATCAACACAGCTGTAAAGAATGAAGTAGACCAGAGGAAGAGTGGTGGGTAGCAAAACAAAGTTTATTGAGCAAGAGTACAAAGCTCTCGGAGAGGAAGGGGGATCTGAGTGGGTTGCGCCCTGGAGTTCTGGGTTTTATGAGGTCTTTGGCAGAACTGTCTTAAGCAATCAGGGTGTGTTGAGTCATCCCAATCAGGGCTTTGGTCACGTATCTGTCTACCAATTATTAAGTGAAGGTCCACGTGCTGATGGTCTTTTTTTTTCTGACATCTGGGGGCTTTGTTAGGATACGGAGCCAACCACCCCTCAAATAGAGAACACTCTGTTTATTGCCAGCTAGCTGGGGTCCAAGTATCTCCAAGTATCTGCCCGGCACAGCGGGTTTCAACAAGGACTTGGACCCCAGCTAGCTGGCAATAAACCTCGCTGTGTGACTTGCATTATCGAGAGTGTTCTCTGTCTATTTGAGGGGTGGTTGGCTCCTTATCCTAACATTTGGAGGTCCCACTGAGATTTATATATTCTTTAAGACCCTCCTCAGGGAGACAGACCACTCCCCGATACCAAGGTTTAACTAAAGGAACCGTGGTAGGAGGATTGGACACCTCCGTCTGGAGAACTTGAGGTTCTCACTTGGAGGGACTGAAAAAGGTCCCTATCTGTCTGGAGAACTTAAGGTTCTCACCTGGAGGGACTGGCGGTCCCTATCTGGATCTGGTAGAGAATTCTCATCTGGGTGGGCGAAAGGGTTGCGACCCTGGAGGCTCCACTACTGGAAGTAGTGGGAGACGTCCCCGACGAAAGGGTGCCAAAAGGACGTCCACAGTGGATGCCGTTTGGACAGCTAGGTGAGGATCCAAGTGTTGTGTGAGTGGGACTGCGCCTGTGGATGTGGTGTGGCTGACCGGCCAGTGGGTGTTAGAAAACTTGGTTCGGATTTGTGTGTTTGTTGACTTTGTGTCCCTTGTCTTTTCCTGGCTTCTTTTTGTGAGGATGCTGTAGCAGACGGGCCCTGCCTGGAGGCTCGGCTGCTGTTGCAATCGGGGCTTAACTTTCTTCCAGTTTTGTCTTCGTGGCTGCGCTGGATCGTTTGTCTTTGGGAGTATGTTCTTGTTCATTGTTGTAAGTGTGTGTGCCTTGGTGTGGACTGAAGGCGTGATGAGACAGACGCAGACAACTCCTCTGTCTGATGATTGACCACTTCTCAGACATCGGGGAAAGAGCTCAGAACCTGAGCGCAGACATACGAAAGGGAAAGTTTCGAACTTTCTGCATGTCTGACCCAGAAACTGCATGTCTGACCCATGAATGCCCTCTCTCTGTTCCTGTTCTTATATAAAGTTGTCTCTCTTGGGCACGGGACGGCCACCTAAGTCACCAGGATGGCTGCCAATCGTAAGAGTCCTGTGTGAGGTTTCCTCCTGATGGATCTAATGTGATCCCTCCACATCCCTGGTCTAGCCACTTCTGGCCGCAGGACCTCCATTGGGAGCCGGCCGAAACCAGTACCCGATTGAATTAAAACGCAACTGGGGACCGTTTTCTAGGGAAGTTGGCTGTAAGGACCACTTCGCAGAGTTGAAATGTCGCAGAGACCATGATGGATTTCAGTCTTCACTGTTTCTTGTCAGTGTCTTCTACTAACTACTTAAGCTATACCTTCATTGCTCATACCTAGGCCTGCATTGCTCTACACCAGGACCCCGATCTAAGGGCCTTTTGCAGAATAAGCCTGCTATTCTGCAAAATATAAACCCAGGTTGCTGGGCCATCCCTAGCAAAGCAGACTCTGACTTTATCTCTCTCTTTATCTCTCGGTTCTTCCTAATAGATGTGGGGCTTCTCCCTCACTCATTTCCTGTGTTAATGGCTATAACTGGAGCCAACTGGGGTTGGTCTAACTCGAGACAGAGACTTTAAGGAATATTCCCAAGCAGCTGCCGAAACTGCTTTTGTTTCGGGGAAGTTCCCTGTCTTCTCTGGCCCGACTTGGACTGCTTAACCCCTCCCCACTTGCTGGTGGGAAAGCATGGCATCTGCTCCTCTGTTGGGGCTGATGAGCTCTAAAACCGGGAATCCTTTCTCTGCCTCCTGGCAGCACTTTGTTTCTTCTGTCTCCCCCTTCTCATGTTTCCGCACCAATGTGCGTGCAGCCTGCATGACTAGTCTCTAGATCATGCACCATGGCTCCTTCTCTCTTCACTGTCAAGGAGCAAGAAGAGCAGCCCCTGGACCCAACACCCCCCACTCTGGACCTTCCCACCCGTGTCTCAGGTAAACATTCAAAATGGAGTGGGCCCAGGTGGAACGTAAATCAGTACTTGAACTAAGTTAAGTTCGTTGGTTTAAGATAGACATGTCTTTTAAGTTATCAGCAATAAATGTGAAACTTCAAAGTTTACTAAAGGTCAAATAAGCTCCTGTTATTTGTTAAAATTTGTTAGCAAAGAAATGACGAAACTGATGGTTAATTGTCTCAAAGTTTTAATGGGTAATTGTTAAAGTAGCTTTCAAAGTCTTTGGTAACCTGAAACTTTAAACCAAATGGGATAAAATGCTAGAGTGCTGGTTACTGGAACTAGGTTTGTGCTTTTGAAATCTGTTGGTAAACATGTTTTGTGCTTAACTGATTGATTTTGCCATCTAAAGAATTCTGTTGTAACAGTTCACAATTGGTTTATATTTAATCTTCAGTTGAGGTTAAGGTATTTCTAAGAGTACAAAATTCTGCTAAGTGTAACTAAGACTGATAGAAATAAGGGAAACAACTCTGTGGAAAAGTAGATGATATGTAAGAAACATTTAAGGAATGGAAATGCATTTTGTTGAAGGTTAAAAAAAAAAAAAAAGGTAATTTTGTCCTAAATGAGATGGTTGTTTGGAAGGAAATGGCTTGGGACAAAACCTGAATGCAAAGGAAAGTTGTAGAAGGTTTGTGAAGGGAAATATTCAGAAAAAAATTTTTTTTAGGTATGGTCAGGATGGACTAAAAAAAAAAAAAAAAAGGAGAAAAAGACCAGATGCCAGATCCTGTTTGAACAGGAAAAGAAAGAAAAACAACCAAGGTGATTTAGCACTCTCCTGGCGTACCCCAACATCGGTTATTCTTCCGAGTGAAAGGGCCATTTGGCCTTGAGAGACTATGAAAACCCAGAGCGGGGGGTGTCCAACCTGTTTGAATCTGACTGTGTGAACCTGTCTGCAGGGCTCCACCGCTTCGGCCACGGAGTCCGAGTGGGCTGCACCCTGAGTCTCGCGGGGCGTCATATGGCATAACGGTCATCTACTCCACGGAGTAGCCTGGTCGGGGTTTATACGGACAGACCTTAGCTAAGATGCTCCTAAGTTCCCGCAAGGGACGCGAGCAGGACAGCATCTGAAAGATCCCCCTCCCTTTGTCTGCGACATCATTCACGATGGGAGGAAAACCCAGAAAACTCCTATCTTAAGACTGCATGCTTAAAAATTAAAGAAAAAAAAAAAAAGGAAAAACACGGGTATAGAAAAGCTGGCTTTCTCTCTGTTTAAAAAGGGCAAAGTTTTCTTAGGTTAATTGATCTGTTGAAAAATGTTATGGTTTTCTCTTTGCCTGCCCAGAAAATTCAGTTTCTATGTTTTGTTTTATCAGGTGTTTAACACCCCTAATTATGATTAGGCATGTGTTTTAAAACTTTCTAAGGTTTTAGCAATTGTCGACAAGATTTAAATTGTAAATCAGGTCTCCTTGACTCATAAGGCTTTTCCTTGATATGCTAAGTTCAGGGAGCACTGCTAAGCCAATGATAAACCTTGGGTTGCATTTGAGTAAATGCTGTAATTATTCTAGAGGTTCTAAACATTTCCTAAAATTTTAATGTTTTGATAAGAATCATCATTTGATATTTAACCATATCTATTCTGAGTTTTTGTCACTTGTAATTGTTTAATTCTGCTGTAAAATGACTTCCGCCCTAAAGGAATTCATCTGGGAAGACTTTCAAGACAAATACAGGTCTTTGATATGTTAAAATCCTGGGAGCTGAAATGGGTAAAGATTTACCAAAGTAAGGGCTACATTCGGACTAAACCAAAATTAGTAACATGGGACTAGATGTACTGAAATGTTGTAATGTTGTGTCTCTTTATGTTTTAAACATTACTGGTCCTGTAATGTTTGCTCCTCTAGACCAGGGAAACTTTTTCTTAAGTTACCTGTAACTTATAGAGATGTAAAAGTATTCATGTGTAAAGGAGTCAAGGCATTCAACTTTTCTCTCTATCTGAACCCTCTGAAACCAAAAGGGCTCAATAAGCATTCTTTCTTCCTTGGCAATCAGGCATTTCCGTAAGTTCAATAAGGATCTGTTCTCCTTGTAACAGGACACCATTGGAAACTGGTTATTTTTCCAAGGCTTTGACTGGAATGTCATATTTGAAAAGACTCAGATATGACCAGAGAGCTTAAAGGAACTAAGGCTGACTTTATGAAACCTGGAGCCATAAAGCCCCTTGGAACTGTTGGCCTGATCCCTTGCTTACAGAGTTCCCAGCAACCTCACCAGGTGAGTAAAGAATGTCACTTCCTGGCAGGATACTTTGGGAACTTCAGGAAGAAGAATTCGCCCAAATCGACAGGTACTGCAGGCATGTCTGATGGCAAGTACGTGGCTTGGCTTCTGGCCTGGAGAGGCTACTAAAGGTTCAACCTAGAGATTCCTTATAAGAAGTTCCAGCAAAGCAGATTCTAAAAGATCTGTATGATCACCCAATGTTCTTGCTGAACTTATGTAAATAATTAGGCCAAACTTGTTAAAACTGGACTTGTTTCTCAAATAAATTAGTCATGATTTGGCTATCTCTGGAAATGAGGGTTATTTTAGAGAGAAAAAAAAATTATGTTTCAGTAACACACCTTTATGGGTGTTAAATTCTAAAGTTGATTGTTTTTAAATGTTTGTTTACCTAAACTAGGCAACTTGAGGTAAACTTCAGAAAAGTTGCATGATAGCTCGTTTAGACGATCTTGCTTTTGCCAGTCAGTCAGCCCCAGATATAAGGAGCATTTCGGGAATTACAGACAGCCTTGCTGAGTGCCCCAGCATTGGCCATCCCAGACGTTACCAAGCCCTTCCACTTGTATGTGGATGAAAAGGCAGAATGACTGAAGGAGTTTTTGACTCAGACTCTGAGGCCTTGGCAAAAGCCAGTAGCCTATCTTAGCAAGAAACTAGATCCAGTAGCGGCTGGGTTCCCCTCGCCTCCGCATAATTGCTGCCCCGGCCCTCCTGGTCAAGGATGCGGGTATATTTACAGAAGTGGACTAAATTAGACTATGAAGGGGATTGGGCTAAGACTAAAACAGGAAAGCTAATTCTTCCTCGAAGACTAGGAAGAAAACTAGTAAAGCCAAACACATCAGGGCGCTCATCTGGGGACACGCAAGTTTAAGGAGCTTATGGGCAAGCAGGTCCAGGTTTCTAAATTAGGGCGTATGGCTCAGGATGTAGTTGATAGATGTGCTCAATGCCAGGCAGTCAATGCGGGAGGAACTAGAATGGAAAGAGGGAAAAGAAAAAGAGGTTAAAAAACCCAGAAATTTATTGGAAATTAGATTTTACAGAGATAAAACTGGGAAAATATGGGCACAAGCATATGTTGGTTTCTGTAGATACCTTTTCAGGCTGGGTGGAAACTTTTTCCACCAAACATGACTCCAGTCACTGCAGGCATTACACATCTGTCTTGAAAGAGCCCACGCAGGGATCCGGACTGCCCACACTGGGACAGAGACGGAGGCGGAGCCACATCTTACCAACCTGGGACTTGGTTTGGATACGCCACCACCAAGTGGGAAGCCTGGAGCCTGGCTGGAAGGGACCCTTTACTGTCATCCTGACCACCCCCACCGCTCTCCAGGTGGGCGGGATTACTCCCTGGGTCCACTACGCCCACGTCTGGCCAGCTGACCCGCGCGATGTTCTCAAGGACTTTGTTCTAGAATGGAAAAGTCAGCCCGACAAGGACAATCCCCTAAAGCTAAGACTGCGCCGTCCTCACGTACCCCAATAACGTTACTTAAACTGGTTTGGCTAATACAAACCCCTCTCAGTGTCCATGGGAGTACAATAAAATAAGCTTAACCCTACAACATGTAAGCGGTAAAGGGACTTGCGTAGGAAAAGTGCCACAGGTTAGACAAGGTTTAAAAGTGGCCCACTCCTGAGGGCCCTCACGACGACCCTACAAATGAGCAAGATTCCTCATTATGAACAACTGAAAGGGGGGAATGTAAGAATGGGTTGCGTCCGTGACCGGCCGACACTGCATACCTGACTCGAGATAAGAGGAACTAGCTAAAACCTGGAAAACAACTTAATCATACACCACCAGGGCAGTTAGGCGGGGGTGCCACAGGGACCAAATGTTAAAGAAAAACAAGGCTATACCCACCTTGAGTCTAGCCCTGACATAAGTGCAGCCATCTTGATGTTCCAGATTATCACAAAATATTTCTTGGGTTCTGACCTACTCAGGTTAGCACTTTAAACAGTCCCTCTCTCCTTTAATGATTGATTAAAACCCCTGGACTCAGCTGCCTCTGTCTTTCATAACTCCCCTACACATTCCCCAACTGACCAATGTTGACCCGAGTAGGTAGGGACAACTCTACGCCCCTATTCAGCAGGAAGAAGCTACAGAAGATGAGACCTTCCACCTTCAACAACCTTAAAGATTTAAGGGTCAAAATTATTCAGAGGGAAATGTGGAGGCCGAGAAAATTAAGGCCATCCCACTTGAAGTTTAGCTGATGTGGGAAACAGAGGCAGAAGAAAATCATTAAAATTCCTTACCTACTGACAAGCCTTTGAAATAGAGTGGCTCTCCCCTGGGGACTCAACTGCCCTCACCTTGAGGTTTTGCTAAGGACAATCCTAGCCTGACTGACCCCCTGCTCCAACGGGTCTGACCAGGATCCTGTAAGTCTACTTTAGAAAACTTTATCTCTAAACCGCCAAGATAGTGTCGAGAATCATTCCCAAGCATACTGGTAATAAATAACCTTTCTCCCAACAATAGCTAGCCCCTCAAGGTCCTGGAGACCTTGCTTCCAGAAATCCTTGGAGACTTACATCATCCATCATCCCCTTGGTCCTCACCCGCCGCCGAGCCCACCCCTGCCCTGCCTTTAAGAGCTCTGACTGTAATCTGGTTCGGGGTCCAAGTCCTTGTTGAAACCCGCTGTGCTGGGCAGATACTTGGAGATACTTGGACCCCAGCTAGCTGGCAATAAAGCTCGCTGTATGACTTGCATTTTCGAGAGTGTTCTCTGTCTATTTGAGGGGTGGTTGGCTCCGTATCCTAACAGCTTCAGTCTTAACTGACCCTTGCCCATGATACTGACAAATCCTTTTGTGGTGAGTTGTCTTATTTTAGGACGTTTTGCAGAAGTCATTTCTGCAAAGGCTGCAAAGTAGAATGCCAAGGGGGTTCTGTCTAAGCTGCAAAACAGGATGTTGGTGCTATTTTATTTTTAGCTGTCCTGACTCTGTATTTTCTTGTTGGAGACCCCGCCCTCACTACCTGTCTGTCTAACTCCTAACAGGGGTCCTAAAATTGAGCTCCGTATTGAGGTCCCTGCTCAGCAGGGAGTCAGATTCTCACTCTCCCTCTGACCCTCCCCACACCCGTGTACGTCTGTGCTCTCTCTCAAATAAAATCTTTAAAAATAAATAAATAGAAGACTTCAAAGGCATGCTTCAGGAAAGTTTCAAGTGCTATTTATGAGTAGAGCTGGAATGTAAAAAAGAACCTCATCTACTCTTTTAATAGATTCAAACCAGAACTAGGGAGTTTGGACAGAAAAAAAAAAAAAAATAAATGAAACAGTAAAACTAGCCAAAATAGAAAGTAGGCAATATATAATTTAATGTTTACAAGATATTCCAGCTGTCTTTCTATTACTAACATTTAGTTCAATCTTACTGTGTTCTGAGAACATACCTGGTATGATTTCTGTTCTTTTAAATTTGTTGAAGTCCAGAATGTGGTCTGTTTGAGTATCAGATAAAATTGACTTCTGTACATAGCCGAACTGAATTTAATTGACATAATAAAAAACTTGACTCAGGATAAAAGACATTTTTGTCAAGCTTACATGGAACTTTCACCAAGTAGACTGCATTCCAGATAACTGGAAAATCCCCAAATGTTAAAAATTTTAAACAATACACTTCAAATAACTGATATATCAAAGAAGTCTCCAGAGAAATTGGAAACAAACTATTGAACTAAATGGAAGTGAAAATAATATTTATCAAGGACACCGGGTGGCTCAGTCTGTTAAGCATCCACCTGGATCTCAGCTCAGGTTTTGATCTCAGAGTCCCTGAGTTCAAGCCCTGTGTTGGGCTTCATGCTGGGTGTGGAACCTATCTCTAAGAAGTACTTAACAAAATCCGTGGAATTCAGTGAAAGCAGTATGGAAATTTATAGCACCAAATGCATGTATTAGAAAAAAAGAAATATCTAAAATAAAAAACCTAAGCTTGTACCTTAGGAAAATAGAGAACAATTTAGATCTAAAAAAGCAGAAGAAATAGTAAAAGAGCAGATGTTAATAATATTGAAAGTAGGCAAACAGTAAATTTAAAAATCAAAAGCTATTTCCATGAAAAATCATTAAATTAATAAACTGTGAGCAAGTGTAATCAAGAAAAAAGAGAGAAGACACAAATCATTAGTAAAAAAAAGGAAAATTTTAAGAGGCCATATCAGGGAAAATCAAAGGGTAATAAAGGAGTATCTGTATGCCTGCAAATTTGATAACTTAGATAAGATGAACACATTCCTTGCAATATACAAACTACCAAAATTCACAAAAAGAGAAATAATTTTAATTAGTCTACATTCATTTTAAATACTGAACCAATAAATAAACCTTCCAAAAAGGACATCACCAGGTTATGATGATTTCACTAGTGAACCATGCCAAACATTAAAGGAAGAAATGATACAGATTCTCCATAATCTGTTCCAGAAAATAAAAGGCAGAGGGATCCTTCCTAACTCGTTATATGACGCGGGCATTGTTACCCCAGTATTGATTATGTCAGGCCGTGTCAGTGCTGTCCAGGTCCTCTCCATCCCTGCTGATTCTCTGCCTGCTCTGCAGGTCACTTGGTGTAGGGAAGATGTTGGGTTCCAGAGCTAACGGTCAAGAAAGAATTCTTGAGACATCTTTGGTGCAAAACGTGGTTTTATTAAAGCAGAGGGACAGGACCTGTGGGCAGAAAGAGCTGCTTTGAGGTTGTGAGGGGTGGCAATTACATACCTAGAAGTTGGGAGGGGCTTAGGGACTAGCATAAGTCTCGAAAGGACTTTTGGAAACAAGGTTTCCAGGACCTTGAGGGGCTATTGTTAGGAAAAGATCTTCTATTACTGTCTAATAAAACCTTAGTCACGAGGCCCTTCAGATGTACATCTGTGGGTCATATGCTTGGGGGATGATTGCTAACATGTATCTTGGGGGGTTTAGAGATAAAGGAAATTTCCAAAGGGATTTTTATATTAAAGTAGACTTACAGGATCCTGGGGTTTGGCTAAGATTGACTTTTGCCCTTAGTGAAGTATTAATATCCAGGCAGCTAAGTTCCTAGAGGAATGTCACTCTGCCTGTTCAAGGACTTGTGAATGGGCTGAAAGTAGCCAGGAAATTTAATTTTTCTTTTGCCTTTGTTTCTCACATCATTACTGACAGAACGATGCTAATGTCTCCAACTGTATTGGTCAATTTGTCTATTTTCTCTTAAATTGTTCAATGTTTTCCTCACATATTTTGACATATTTATGATATATCATTATGGAGTTCCCTGCTGATCTTATCCCTTGTACAATTCACTATTCTTGATAGTCAGCTTTGTCTCAGATTAATAGTTACTCTAGCTTTTTTTTTTTTTTCCCAGCATTGAATATCTTTCTTCATCCCTTTACCCTTAAACAATCTGTGTCTTTAAAGTGTCCATCTCATAGATGGCAAATTGTTGGGTCTTATGCTTTATTTACCCTGACATTCTTTTTCTTTTCATGGGTGTATTTAGACTATTTCCATTTAAATTATTATTTATATATTTTGATTTAATACTTCCTGTAAATACTTCCTGTAAAAAAAAATTATAATATTTTATGCTTTGCATTTATTTTTTTTTCTCTTTTTTTCTGGCTTCTTTGGTATATAATTTTATTCTCTCCTTTCTTACCAAAATAATTATACCCCAATTTTAAAAAATTGCCTTCAAACTTACAGTATACAGTTTTAGCTAATCTAAACCTGCTTTCAAATAACCCTGTACTAGTTCATGAGTATTAAGGTACTCCCAGTTCCATTCTCTCATCTTGTTAACATTGCTGTAATTTATTTTACTTTGCCCTGTGCTATATACTGTATTTACCCAGTAGATTGTTACTATTGTTGCTTTAAACAGTTATCTTTTAAATCAAGTATTATCAGAATAATGTTTTATTTTTATTATTCTTTCTCCAACCCTCTTTATTTATGTAGCTCTCTATTTATATAGAACTTTTTTTTTTTTTAATGTAGAATTTCTTTCAACATCTCTTTCACAGCTGGTCTGCTGGAGATGAATTCCCTCAGTTCTTGTTTTTCTGAGAAATTATTACTCTTTCAACTTCGGAGGGTGATTTTGCTAGAAAGAATTCCAGATTGGTGATGTTTTTTTCTGTCAACACTCAAAATATTTAGATTTACTCTACTCTTCCATGCATGGTTTCTGGTCTTATAAGCAGTCTGCTATAACCCTTACCCATGGTTCTCTTCAGGTTAGCTCTTTCATTCTTTAGCATCTTTCAAGATTTTCTGTGTCTTCTGTTTTTCCCGTTTGAATATGATGTCTTTGAAAGTATGTGTGTGTGTGTGTGTGTGTGTGTGTGTGCGCGCGCGCGTGTGCTGGCATTCTTCCTGCTTAGTGTTCTCTGGGCTTTGTAGATCTAAGGCTTGGAGTCTGTCCTTGTAAAAAGTTTTCAGCTATCACTACTACAAAAACTTCTTCTGTTCCATTCTTTCTTTCTCTTTCTGGCATGCTAATTGTGTACTATTTTATATAGTTTGGTATTTTTCATAGTTCTTGATAGTATTGTTTTGTTTTCATTTTTTTCTGTTTGCATTTCAGTTGGGGAAGATTCTCTTGGCTAACTTCAAGTTCACTGATTCTTTACTCAGCAATTTCAAGTCTACTAGTGATTCTGTTAAAGGCATTCATTTCTGCTACTGGAAGTTTAATTTCTACAATTCCCTTTTGGTTGTTTTTTAGAGTTTCCATCTGTCTGCTTATATTTTAATGTCTTTTTTCCATTAAAAGCATTAATGTATGAATTATCTTAAATTCTTCTGCCTGAGAATTCCAACATCTGTGAAGTCTGGTTCTGATGTTTGCTTTATCTGGTCAGCCTGGTTTTTTCTTGCCTTTATCATGATTTCTGATTTTTTTTATTAAAAGTTAGACATGTTTTATCAGATACTAGGGACTGAGGCAAATAAGCCTTTAATGTGAGGATTCATGTTTATTTTGGGTAGCAGTTATACTCTGCTTAACGTTTCTTAAACTATGAGCACTAGGAGCTTCATACTCCTATAGTGTCCTTGTTTTTTATCTCCTCTGATTTAGAGCTTCCCTTTGTACTGCCTCAGAGAATTTTTGTCTTGTAGTTCTTTCAGCTTTAATCTATTATTATTTTTTAAAACAATTTATTTATTTTAGAGAGAAAGAAAATGAGCATGAGTGGCAGGGACAGAGGGAACAGAGAAAGAGACTCTCAAGCAGACTCCATTCTCAGTGTGGAGCTTGACATGGGGCTTAATCTTATGACCCTGAGATCAGAACCTGAGATGAAACTAAGAGTTGGACACTTAACTGACTGCACCACCCAGGTGCCCCTTAATCTACTACTATTATACTCTTTATTAATCAATGTAGCCATACAGACCTACCTCAAGAAACAAGAAAAATCTCAAGTAAGCAACCTAACCTTACACCTGAAGGAACTAGAGAAACAAAAAAACAAAGCCCAAAGCCAGTAGATGCCCAAAACCATAGCAAAGATTAGAGCAGAAATCAGTGAAATAGAGACTAAAAATACCCAAATAAAACAGAACAATGAAACCAGGAGCTGGGTTCTTGAAATGATAAACAAAATTGATAAACTTCTAGACAAACACATAAAGATAAAAGAACGAGGACTCCATAAACAAAACCAGAAATGAAGGAAGGAGAAATAACACCTGATACCACACAAATACAAAGGATTATAAGAGAATAGTATGAAAAAGTCTGGAATTGTGATGTCTTCAAGTTTGCTTTTTCAAGATTGCTTAGCTATTTGGGGTCTTTTGTGGTCCCATACAAATTTTAGGATTGTTGGTTCTAGCTCTGTGAAAAATGCTGGTGGCATTGTGATAGGAATTGCATTTAACATGTAAGTTGCTTTGGGTAGCATAGACATTTTAAGAAAATTTTTCTTCCAATCCATGAGTATGGGATATCTTTTCATTTCTTTCTGTTATCTTCAATTTTTTTATAAGTGTTCTATAGTTTTTAGAGTATATATTTTTACATCTTTGGTTAGATTTATTTCTAGGTATCTTATGGTTTTTGGTGCAATTATAAATGGGATTGATTCTTTGATTTCTCCTTCTCCTGCTTTGTTATTGGTGTATACAAATGCAATAGATTTTGGTATTTGATTTTGTATCCTGTGACTTTACCGAATAGAAAACCTGGAAATGGACCCTCTGACCCAGCAATCGCACTACTGGTTATTTACCCAAAGGCCACAAAAAATACTAGTTTGAAGACGTACATGAACGCCAATGTTTATGGCAGCATTATCTATAATAGCAAAACTATGGAAAGAGTGCAAGTGTCCATTGGCTGATGAATGGATAAAGAAGTTGTGTTGTGTGTGTGTATATATATATATATGTATATATACATATATATAGTGGAATATTATGCAGCCATCAAAAATGAAATCTTGCCATTTGTAACAATGTGGATGAAGCTAGAGTGTAATATGCAAGGCAAAATAAGTCAGAGAAAGACAAATACCATATGATCTCAGTCATATAGGGAATTAGGAAACAAAACAGATGAACATGGGAAAAAAAGAGAAAGATAAATCAAGAAACAGACTCTCAACTATAGAGAATGAACTGAGAGTGGATGGGGATGGGATAAATGAATGAGGGGCACATTTTGTGATGAGCACTTTTTTGTATTGTATTGTATGTAATGTATGTATTGTATGTAATTGTATTGTATTGTATGTAAATGATGTATGTATTGTATTGTATGTATTGTATGTATTGTATGTATGTAATGTATGTATGTAATGTATGTAAATGAAAATGTATTGTATGTAAATGATGAATCACTAAATCCTGCCCCTGAAACTAATATAACACTGTACGATAACTAACTGGAATTTAAATAAAAACTTGAAACTAAAAAAAAAAAAAAAAAATCTAAATTTAAACATTTTATATGCACTGTGCTCTGTTTATTGTTCAGATGACACTAAAAACAATTTTTTGAAGCACTAAACATAGCTGATTAAATTCTTCCAGTCATCAGTACCAAGAACCCAATAAAACACCACTATATGATGTATTAAGGTTGTAATAAATGTACCAAAAATTTTTTAACAATAAAAATCAGAACAATTATTTTTTAAAATCTCTCAAAAATCTTAGACACCCATACCTTTTTTAACTGTATAAACTTATAGATTATAATTAAATATTTTGTTATTAATAAATATAAAAACAGTTTTAATAGACTTCTGGCATATACTTGCATATATTTGTAGTGTTTTATTGCTTACCAGAAGAGATGGCTCTGTAATCTCATTTCTGATAAACTTTACATTTTTTCCCCTTCTCTTGTTTTCCATGTTTGCTATTGGTCAGAAAACACAAGCATTCCAATTAATGGGGCAGGGGGAGGGGAGGGTATCAGAACAAACCTATAAATTCAATAATGCTTGAAAGATGCAGGATTTTTAAAAAAATTATATTGCAATATCTTAAGACTATAGGTTTATCATAATTTACAGAGGTCTCTAATCTATTTCTCAGAGAAAGCAACTTCAGAAAACAAATCTACTGCTAGTTTTCCCTAATGACTCCCTGACAGACTCATTTCTATAAATCAAGATATTCAGTCATATCTCTTTTAGATGATCTTATAAAGTTAAAGACTGGTGGAAGATTAGACCATTACATAACATTTTTGAGACAGTTTTGACAGTTGATTTTCATAATTTAAAGAAAGATGAATACTGAGGAGAAAAGAGTAATATGTTTATTAGCATGTTTTTTTTTTTGTAATCTCTACACCCAATATGGGGCTCAAACTCATGACCACAAGATCAAGAGTCACACGCTCTACTGACTGAGCCAGCCAATCACCCCATCAGCAAATGTTTTAAGCTAATTTTATATTGCTTGATTTTTGCATCAATATACAATAGTTTAACCAAAAAGAAGGCTACAAAATCCCACAATCAAAAGAGATGGTGTGGATTTATACTCATTTCCTTTATGTATGGAATTCAGTTGGCTATGGTTTTATGATGTAATGGTAAAATGTACATTACTTAAGATCTTCATTTCTTTTTCTCGTCTTCCCCATAAACAGATATTTATTGATATTTTACTATATCTCAGAGAAAGCCTGGGAATTTAAAACTGAATAAGGCAAAGAACTTGAAGTCTACTGATAGAGGCAAATAAATAAATGAATAATATTTAAATGTATAAAAATTAGATGAAAATTTGGCCTTGCTAATAATCACACTATGTAATAGATTCTGCTAAAGTTAATTAGAAGCAGTATTTCTCCCAAATTCATATCTATAATATTTAAGGCTCATAATTATCCTCTTTACTTGAGTGACTACTTTCTTGCCAGTGATGGCTCCAGCCTCTCTTTGGTACTTCTCAATCAAGATTGCTGGAAACTCATTATTAAGTTGTTCTTGCTTCATGACAGCAACAAATCCAGACCTGAACTGTGGAAATGTTAACCCTTCCTCAGAAACATTTATGACCATCCCTGCCTTTACAAAAACTCTTTCCTTCTACCTCTTACCCAGAAGCCCATGGTCTCTCTGGTGAGCAATCACCCTTGTTGCAGATAATAAACCTAACTGTCCAGATTACAGATTGTCCTGATAGTTTTTATTCGGTGAGTTTTATTAATACTGAAATGGAAATGCTTGTAAAGTGCTAGATTTTTTTTGCTACTTAATAATGTGGTTTCTGTTTTTTATTTCTCTCCTTTGTAATTTTTTGTATTATAGTAAGCAAATATTAAGGGCACAAACAACACTTCGATTATTTTAAACTAAGCTAAAGGGTTAAAAAGCACACAAATGTTAGGAAAGGGAGATTTCTTGAAATTATCAAAAAAGATGATAGATAAGGCAAATAACATACTAATCAGGAAATAAGAACATCGTCTGTACTTTATAATTCAAATACAAAGTAATTTAAAATATAAGTAACAAATGTCAAATATATGATTTTGACATATAAGCAAAAGAATTTCACCATAAGCAAAATGTTATTTGCTAATAAAATACCTTATCAAATATTTAATGTTTCTTTTTTTAATATTTTATTTATTTATTTGATAGAGAGATAGATCACAAGTAGGCAGAGAGAGAGGGGAGAAGAAGGCTCCCCGCTGAGCAGAGAGCCCGATGCGGGGCTCGATCCCAGGATCCTGAGACCACGACCTGAGCCGAAGGCACAGGCCTTAACCCACTGAGCCACCCAGGCGCCCCTTAATGTTTCTTTACTTAACTAAATTTTATGAAATTATTGAATTTCAGATCTGTGTTTTCCATAGTTGAGAAAGAAAAAATGACATTAGATGTGCATGTAACAGTAGATATGCAAATGTTTAGAATAATAATTGTTTTCTTCACAAAATTCCCATCGTTTTGTGCACATATGTCCATGGTCATTCTTTTTTTTTTTTTTTTTTTTTTTTTCAGTAGTTTTAAGCACTCACAGGTCAAGTACCAGGTTATATGTTGATGACGCTGAAGTGGGAGAGCGAGGTTCTTGTCTCATGGAGTTGAGGAGTGAATATTGTGGACAAAGGAGAGTGAGCAAAGTGACAGAATTTTATAAAGCAAGGATACAGAGAAAGGACCCTTCTCAACAGTGAGAGGGGTCCTGACTGGGTTGCCACGTTTTATGGGCCTCCACTGACAGTCTCTTATTTAGAATTGACCAGGGAACTCGTGGCCTTAACATTCTTGTGGCATCTTGATTTGAGTATGGACTGATGATAACATCTTTAATGGCTTATGTCTTCTTTGGGGTCTGGTTATCCTTTGTTGGTCACAATGTGACTGCCATAAAAAGATGCCACTTCTGATGCCAGGAGCAGGGTGGTCTTGTTTGTTCCCTTATCCCTGATTTTGTTACGCCTCAGCATTTCTGGGATTTTTGGTGAGCCTGATCCCCTGGTCTGCTACCTACCTCTCCCTACCTTGCTTTGCCCATCCCTTACTCAGGGAGACCTTTCAGATGTATATGGTGCATCAGATACGCCACATGTATCTCGGTGGGTAGAGATAAAGGAGTTCTTCTGTGTTAAAGTAGACTTAAAGGGTCCTGCGGGTTGGGATTGCCTTTTGCCCTTAGCAAAGTGTCAATATCCAGGCAGCTGAGTCCCTAAAGGTATGTCACTTTGCCTGTTTCAAGGACTTATCCATGGGCAGCAAGCAGTAAGGAAATTTAATAATTTTTCTTCTGCCTTTGTTTCCGACATCAGCACAAATATGAACAACCATCGGATGAGCATGGTACTACTTTTATAAAACTACATGCACAGATGGCTGAGCAAGTTTTCTAAGGCTTTGAAGAAAGGCTTTATTGCTGGGTGATATGTGACAATTCTAGCTATACTAGCTAAAAGAATGGAAATATTGACAGTACCAGTACTAAAAGTTGCCATGTATCAAACCTTGACTCTGTGGTCTGCACTGTGTTAATGTAAAGAGAATTTATGTCATTGCATCACTTAATCCTCATAAGTACATCGGGAGGTAGTTACATCATGATGACCTTTTTAAAAATGAAGATAATATTTTTATAGGTTAAATATTTGTTCAAGGTTACAAGGAGAGGTGGACTCAGGACCTTAAGTTAGCTATGAGAGCTAGCACACCTTTTCAATGTTAACATCAAATTTTATACACTTAATTACCAGGAAGAGGCTTCAGAATGATGCCTTTGAAAGAATGTGCTAATCGTTGTAAAAGAAATCACCTCCTCTGCTCTGATCAAGGGGAAAAAATCTAAAATGAGAAGAGGATTTTATCCTTTGTGCCAAAAAGGATAAATCCGATAGCACCCCGACACAGCACGCATAGGGGAATAACGAAGGTGTGTGTGTGTTATTGGAGGGTTTTTAATACTCTGCAAAGTGAATTATCAAACAAAAAAGAATAAGCTTGCTAACTTAAAGGAAATTATTTTTCTAGAGCAACATTTCTGTACTTGGTTTCTCAGAATATTCATCCACTGAGATAATGATTGGGGGTTTGGGAAGAAAAAGCACGTGATTATTTCTCTGGCCAAATGCATTTGGAAAATATGCACTATTCGATATTCACAAATTCCATTAGCATATTAAAGATCCCAAGAATTTCAGTAGTTTGAAAACCTACTTGAATTAACTCAGTATTTATCATCCATTCAATAATTTTTCAAAGATTTAGTCGTATTAATTTGCTGAAAAACATGCTTTGGGAAATGTTGGTTTATGGATACATGAATATGTTTTGGAATAATAAACAAATACAAATTCAAATTATATTTTATGTTGAAAAGTTTTAACTTATTTGCAGTTTCTTAATAAGTGTCAGTTTTAAAGAGTATGCTTGAATTTTACATATTTTTCCTCATCTGCACATTAAGTAGTAAATGCCTCTGATGAGAGTAAGAGGTCTAATAAAAAAACATCAGTTTTTTAATAAACAAAGGATCAATTAGTAAATGTGCTGTGTTCTCTCCTGCTGAGAATAGAAGTCTGGCTATGACAGCAATCTATACATATCCCTGACATATGGCCCTACACATTATTATGCCATTTTATAATAAAGTATGGTAAATTTTAGACAAGTAAACCTATTCTAAGTAAATATTAATCCTTTACAAAAGTTCAGAAATTCTCATTGATATGGATTTTGGATTCCAGTGCATACCGTCATTACATGGTGATTATCTTCATTAGGAACTGCTGTGGAAAGTTAGTGAGATTTCTCTCAAGAGGTGCTTCAGGAAAATTTTACTTTCTTCTCATGGAGAAGAAATGATAGAGGCCTTGAAGTAATTCAGCAAAAAAAAAAAAAAAAAAAAAAAGTAAGACATATAAAAGAATTACTTTTAATAAATTGAATTCAAATTAAGCTAAACCTTAAGTGAGTAGAACTTTGTAATATACACTTATTCCCCCTGATGAATATGCATCATAAAACTCAGGTAGAGGATTATGATTTTAAAAAGCAGGTGATTATATAAAGTCTTAGACTGTTATTATTTTTTCTGCTTTTTTTTCTTTAGACTTCAGGAGCTCCCATTGGTTTTCTTTTCAACTATGAAAATGACTTGGTAGGATTTCTTGTTCCAGATAGTTACTCAAATACTATTTTATACTATGTAAAAATTTGGGCAACAATCTAATTTACTTATGAATTTATATATGGGACACAGAGAAAGCATTTTGGAATATAACTGAATCATAATTATTTTAGTTACTTAAAGGAGTTTCTCTGTGCGCACACACACACACACACACACACACAGTGTGTGTTACATGTATCCTATATATTTTTATTTTTAAAAATCTTTATTTATTTATTTTAGAGAGAAAGCCTAAGTGGGAGGGGCAGAGGGAGAGGGAGAAAGACTCTGAGATCAGGACATGAGCTGAAACCATGACATGAGCTGAAATGGTTATCAAACTGTACCAACTGTACCACCCATGTATTCCATATATTACATATGTGTGTATATATTATATATGTATAAAATACATGTGTGTATGTATAAACACGTATGCCAATATGTGCATAAACAAAGCATACATATGTACATATCTTGGTTTTATGTTGTTTTTGTTAACCAGAACTATGTTTTGTCCATATCATGGTGCTCAAGTACGCTGTGATGATGAACAATCTTATTTCATCATCCAACTTGTCTCAAGGGTTTGCAATTAAAAATTAACAGTAAAAATTCTCTCTACACTACTTTAGTAAAAATGAGACCAAATACAGGTGCCTGGGTGGCTCAGTGGATTAAGCCTCTGCCTTTAGCTCAGATCATGATCTCAGGGTCCTGGGATCCAGCCCCGCATTGTGCTCTCTGCTCAGTGAGGAGCCTGCTTCCTCCTCTCTCTCTGCCTGCCTCTCTGTCTACTTGTGATCTCTCTCTCTCTGTCAAATCAATAAATAATATCTTAAGAATACATGTTTTTATAATGTACTTCCATTTGATTTCACATTTAATTTCACATTATTTGGGATTGTGTTATTACTTAATTGAAAACAAAATGAAATAATTTCGGGGATGCCTGGGTTGCTCAGCTGGGTGTTTGCCTTCAGGTTGGATCATGGTCTCCCCCATGTCAGGCTTCTGATTCAGTGGGGAGTCTGTTTCTCCTCCTCCCTCTGCCCCTCCCCCTGCTTGTGCTTTCTCTGTCTCTCTCTCTCTTAAATGAATAAATTAAAAAATCTGTAAAAAAAAAGGAAACAATTTTGTGGTGCTTGGGTTGTACAGTCAGTTAAGCAACTGACTCTTGGTTCTAGCTCAGGTAGTAATCTCAGGGTTGTGAGATCAAAACCCACTGAGCCCAGAGTCTGGTTGTTTATCCCTTTGCCCCTCTCCCTAGCACTTTCTTAACTAAAATAAATAAATAAATAAATAAATCTATTTTAAAAACCCAACATTTTCAATAATTTCTAAAGTAAAGTTTATTTTTTTGGAATTTTATAAAGTGAAAAGTTCATTAAAGAATATGTAGATTTCAAAAGAACAAATTAAATTTTCTCTGGTATATTTCTTGTTAAAGTAGTATGTTACATACTGAAGGGGTAAGAAAGATAAGTAATTCACTAATATCTTTGATCGAAGACTTTGTTGACTAGCAGTGAAATAAGTTTATGTACAAGTAAAACATGAATAATGGAACTCTCAGTAAAGTTCATAATACCCAAAATGTGTAGGGTGCAATAAAAATTATTTTGTATTTTGATTTGTATACCTATTTTATTTTTATATATTTTGAAGTATCCCTGAGGCTCTGTTTATTTGTAATTATTTGTTGCTTCAACAATTACAAACTCTCTTGAAACAAATGTAAAAAAAAAATCTCAATAACAACAAAAAGGAAATTTATGTATAAAAGAAACCAAATGGGAACTGCATAACTGCAAAGCAAAATAGTAAAGGAAAAAAAAAAAAAACAAAAAAAAACAAAAAAAACAACCTGCTGGATGGGCTTAATAGTAGAGTGGAGACAACAGAGGATAGAGTAAGTGAACTTGAGGACAGATCAATAGTTTACTGAATCTGAACAACAGAGAGAAAAATGATTTGGAAGAAATGAACAGAGCCTCTGGGACTTGTAAGATAATTGACATTTTTATTATCAGAATCCCTGGAGGAAGAAGGAAGAGAGTGGGGCTGAACAAATATTCAAAGAAATAATGACTGACCACTTTACCAAATCTGGAAAAAGACATAAATCTGTGGATTCAAGAAATCCAGAGAAATTTAAATAGGATAAATTCAAAGAAATACCCATAAAGATGTATCCTAATTAACTTATGTATACTAAAGACAAAGAAAACATTTTAAAAACAGCCAGAGAAAAATGACTGTTATGCGTAGGGGAATATCAATTTAAATAAGAATATTTTTCTTATCCGAAACTATAGAGGTCAGAAAGAAGTGGCACAGCATTTTAAGTGCTGAAAGAGAGCTGGCAAAGTTGCATCACATATCTAGAGAGTAGTCTATAGCGAGACAAGGCAGAAGCAGGGAGAACAATGAGAAGGATGTTATGATAATGCAGGAGATAAATGATGGTAAACCTAGAAGTCAGGGGTCTGGTTTTTAAAACTACTCTTGCTTTTACTCTGAATCAAGTTTTATATATTAATTTGTTAGAATTCATTAGGGAATAGGCATGAATTTGTATTTATTATTAATGTTTTAAGTTTCAACACATAATTAAGGAAAACAATAGAAATAGTGACAAAAATATGTGACATTTTCCTAGAAGCCTAAGTAATGGAACAGGAAAAAAGTCATTAGAGTTTATTCAACCCAAAATAGGAGTAATCATGTTAAAATTGGAGCTAATAGGAAAATACTTTATATCTCTTATAGTTAGGAAAGGCAGTGCTGCAAGTGGGATTTTTCCTAAGCATGTAAAAAATATTTTTTGAATTAGCACTTTTTAATTTCCCTTATGAGGAGAAATGTTTTGATGTTTAGTACTCCCATGATTAAAAAGAATTAAAGACTGAATTTATGAATCATTTTTTTCTTCTGTAAATTCATAGAGAAACATAAGCATGTTTGTTACCATGTAGATACAATAATGTAAAATGTCAAGAGATTGTGTATAATTTATTTTAAAGATGAAAAAGGAATAATTTGATTCAATTTTTTAAATGAGTAAGATGTATTTGCATCTTATGTGATTCATTTTGCAGAACATAACTGCTTTATTTATTTTTATTTTTTTAAAGATTTTATTATTTATTTATTATAAAGAGAGAGAGAGCAAGGGAGGGGCAGAGGAAGGGGGAGAAGTACGCCCCCACTGAGCAGGGTCCTGGGAGCCAGGACCCTGGGATCATAACCTGAGGTGAAGGCAGACACTTAACTGACGGAGCCACCCAGGCACCTGAGAACATTCCTGCTTTAATTCATCAGTTTAAACTATTAATTAATTTCTAAATTAATAAGTTTTAAATAAAAATAAGTTTTTAAACATTGGAGAATTATAATGACTAGAGGGAGAATTACATATGTAGATTTCAGAATTATATAGTGTTCTGACCAGGAGTATGTTGACCCATCGAGACTAAATCTTCATTTACAGAGAGGACAACAAAGAAGGAAAATTGTCTAGACCATTTCCCTAGACTTTGAAGAATGCATTTTTGCCATGCTATTTATGATAGAAAGTTTTTAGAAGTTCATTATTAAGGTAATTGATAAAAACAGTGAAATGTCAATAAGACTTTGTGTCTCATGTTATAGCTCAGTAACAAGTATATATCACCATTTCTTTTAATATATAACCATCTCAAAAAAGTTTATGTAATTTGTAAAGCTTGCCATATTATATTATCTTTATAGCATAATGATGGAGTTTACATTAAAATATTTTTTAAAATAATTGAAGTGCCTTATGTGTAATTGAAGTAGTCAGTAATATGTATACTAGACAGAAACCATCTATTTACTAAATATTTTACCACCTTTAATCAAATTAAAGAAGGATCAAATACAAAATCAGAGCTCTGAAGAGACGTGTTTATTGTGCTTTATTCACATGGTTATTTCCTTCAGTAATTTAATTTTTTTCTTGCTTGCTTTCCTGGATTCTGAAAATCTTTAATGGGATCTTCACACTGATACATGAGTTACGGATTATCTCTAGTCAGAAGTCTTGAAACCATTGGCGGATTACACAAAGAGTTTAGCATTAATAAAGAGTAACCATTTTCAGATCTTTATTTTGCTTCCTTTTATTGTTGTAAAACACCAAGTTTGTATTCAGATGAATACCTTTTAAAAGTTGCTTTGCATTTATAACATTTGAAATCATATATATATATATATATACATTATACAATTATTTGTATTATGTATATGTATATGTATAATGTATATATACATTATACAATTATATATACAAATATATATATATTTTTTAATCACTATGAACACATTTTGGAAGTATATGTAGAAGTATTTAGTTACATGTACAATTTATTAGGCATCTATCAAATTCCAGTAAAGCCCTGTATTAACATACTTTATGATAATTCAGGTTTGTTGTAATTGGATTCTCTTTTGGCTTTTGGCCTTTCTCAGTTCAGTACATAAATGGGGACACACTAGAATGGGTGAGGATTGGGGAATAGTGTCCTGAGAACTTAGCTGTGTAGATGTGTCGCTATCTTTACTTTTTTGCTTCTCATAAGAGTATAGGTACTGAATGAAAAACAAGTTTTAATTAATAATATGACTTTATGTTTCATGCAATGGAATGGTTATCATGCTACAGTTCTTTTATTAACAAATGCTTCCTTTTTTTAATTAACAATGTATTATTTGTTTCAGGGGTACAGGTCTATGGTCATTAATCTTACACAATACACAGCACTTCCTACTGCAACACACACCCTCCCAGTGTCCATCACCCAGCCACCACATCCCTCCCACTCCCCTCCCCTCCAGCAACCCTCAGTTTGTTTCCTGAGATCTCTTAAGGCTTTTAGTGCTTCTTTAACAAAAAAAATTATTTATTTAAGAGAGAGAGAGAGCACACACGAGCAGGGAGACAGGGACAAGGGAAACGAAGGACAGAAAATCTGAAGCAGACTCTGTGCTGCGCCGAGTATGGAGCCCAGGTAGGGCTCAATCTTGTGACCCTGAGATCACAATCTGAGCCTAACCAAGAGTCAGATGCTTAACTGACTGAGCCGCCCAGCACCCCGTTTTAGTGCTTTTTATATAACTATTTTCTGTGAGGAAAGAAAAAAACTTTGTAAATTGATTTTTATTATTGGTTATCTTAAATAAAAACTGAGTTCCAGAGTCCCAAAGTACTAAAATAAAGAAATAAAATTTTAGGCTTATTTTTTAAAAAGTCTACTGATACTTGTTTCAGTTAATTATGTTTGTTCTATGTGGAAGAAAGACGGTATTGATGTGATCTTGTTATGTTTATAATTCAGTATCTTATCTTTTCATTCCATAGGAAAGAGTCAGAAAAATAAAAAGACAAGTAGTCAGTTTGTAGTTTGAAGGGTTTTAGTGCTAATAGCATGTACTATATTCAGTTTTGAGGATTAATGATAAATTTGGCATTAATATTGCCCTAATGTCTGGATTTTTGTTTTGTCATCAGTAATCTTGAATAAATTATTTTCTAAAGCCCATATGATTTTCCCAGAAGTAGCATGCAAGCATTTGAAATGGTGTCCACATCTTTCCTAGCCTTAAGAGAATAGAGAGAAAGGTAAATTATGCTGGCTTTTAAAATAATATCCAAGAAGCATCAAGTCTACTCACTTTACATGACAGTGGCTTCAGACACATATAAAAGTGACATATTCTTATACTAATAGATACTAAAGTTTTTTCCTATTTGTGGAACAGTGCAGAAAAGACAGTCACAATGTTGCAACTGTACCTTTTACCCAATAACAGCAAGTACAATGCAAATTAAAGGCCAACTCTATTAAATTTATTCTCAGAAATCAGAACACATTCTACCTTAGTTCTAGACACTTAAAAGCTCAAATTTTAGACCCATGGTGGTGGCATAGGCATCCTGTCCCTCAGCACTAGTGTTTTTCAACATTAGTGGTTTGGGTTTTTTTTGCCTCCTTTTCCCAAACTTTTTTATGGCAAGAGAATGACTTACAGCTCTAAGTAATAAACTCCAGAATGAAATGGTATACTTTAATTTCTATTTTTGACTTTGATGACATATATGTATCTAATATATTATCAAGTAGTAAAATATCAATTTGCTTCCTATTTTCTTTGAGGGGGCAAAGTAAGCATTAAATCCCATTTAACTTAGTAATTAAATATAGTCCATTGATACAAACAAACAGCATGCAAAGCTGCATATTAAAAGTAGAGAATGATCAGGTTTAATACCTACACAAATTCTAGATATTTTGATTGTTTTCCTCACACGGGTGAAAGCAGAACTTCAGTAGAGCTATAAGAAAACATTAAAAATTAGGTGGTTATGGCCAAAGAGACAAAAAAAGAAACAATTTTTTCTATTATCTTTAATTACAATTTAAAAAGATTCTTTGTATTTTTAAAAATTCAGTTTTTAATTTAAAAAAATTTGGTTGATTATTGATACATCAATTAATTATGTATCAATTAATCATGTAATCAATTATGTGATCAATTTCAGTGTTATCTGCTCATATATAAGGTTATTTATGCAAATACACTTATTTTAAATATGAAGGCATATAACAATCTACTACTGAAGACCAAAGAATTAAAATTAGTTATTTTAAATAAATTAATTATTTAAAAATGTATGTTATATTGCTTACATTTTTGAGTTTAGAGTATTGTGCCCTATGTGGATTTCTACCTTTACACACGGTATTAGTTTCCTATTGCTGCTTCAACAGATAGCCAAAAATTCATTTTATGGTAAAGAAGGAATAGTAGAACGTGATTAGGGTGCTGGGACAAACAAAATATTAATGGTTATGATAAGTAAAATAAAAGTACATAAATATAAAACCTTGCTCAGATTTATTACATTAGCATTCAATAAACAAACAAATAGAAAAAATTAAAAGGAGAGCATGCAGAGAAAGACAACCGCCATATGAGCTCACTGATAGGAGGAATCTGAGAAATAGGACAGAGGATCATAGGGGAAGGGAGGGAAAGATGGAACAAGATGAAGCCAGAGACAGAGACAAACCGTAAGAGACTCAAGCTCAGGAAACAAACTGAGGGTCGCTATGGTGGAGGGGTGGGAGGGATGGGGTGGCTGGGTTGTGGACACTGGGGGGTTATGTGTGGTGGTGAGCACTGTGTGTTGTGTAAGGCTGATGAATCACAGACCTGTACCCCTGAAACAAATAATACATTATATGTTAAAAATGTTTAAAAAATTTAAAAAGAAAGAAAAAGAGGAGAACATGGAAAAAGTGATATTTTATAACATGGTATGACTTAGTTAAAACAGTGTTCATGGTATCAGATACAATAAATGCCTTTATAGGATTGACTCTTGAGGATTGCAGTTTTTAAAATATATTTCATGGGGCGCCTGGGTGGCTCAGTGGGTTAAAGCCTCTGCTTTTGGCTCAGGTCATGATCCCAGGGTCCTGGGATCGAGCCCCACATCGGGCTCTTTGCTCCGCGGAGAGCCTGCTTCCTCCCCTCTCTCCCTGCCTGCCGCTCTGCCTACTTGTAATCTCTATCTGTCAAATAAATAAATAAAATCTTAAAAAAAATAAAAAAAAAATACATTTCATCCATCAATAGGGTGAAGCATCACTGCAAAGGTTGGCAACCCTTACTGGATTGATGCTTGTCAGATGCTTCCGCTTGGATGCGTGGCAGTGAATCAAACCTCAGCCTTGCCTGGATATTTATATCTGAGACGAGGATTTGGGAAGGACCTTAAGTCAGCAACATGCAAGGGCAAAGACAAACTGTGAAAACTGAACGGAAAAATTCTAACAATGTATAGAAAATCATTACTGCAGCAGAAATACAGTCTTCAGACCATCTCTAAAGACCCCGACAACATTAAATTTTGAAAAGCACTTATTTTGAGAAAGAAAAAGAAAAGGAATAGGGCTGTTATCATTATCTGGCCTCTGTAGGAAAAGATCCATAATAAAAGAATAAAGCAAAGAAGTTCCAGATGCTCTCAGTGTAGCGCTTAGACTGGAAATCTCTGATATTCTAGTTACAGAACGTTTTGTGACCTGACAGTGTTGCTACAGTAGTATTTCTAACAAAAATCACAATGAGGGAATCTTAGCCAGGGCAAGATGATATATTCAGTTTAGGAGAATGCACAAAGGGTTTCATAATAGGACTGTATCCAATAAAACCGGGGAAAGCATTGAGTCTTAAATGTCAAGATAACTTTTTTCAAAATTAAACTAATTAATTACTTAAGCAATTTCTGAGTTCTGTTGTGTAATGGAAAGCAAGGGAATTAGCATGAAATGATGCTTGGAAGTATAAAATTTAAACCATTCATACTAATTACTGAGCATCTAATGTAGAAATGTACCATGATAGATTCCTGGACACAAATGTTAATCTGTAAAAAAGGGAAGGTTTCTCTTTCGGTTGTCCTATGTTGGCAGGATAGAGGTTGGAGGAGAATTTTTCTCAAGGGCCATTTTTACCTGTTATTGGTCAGGAGACATTAATTCACTTCATGTACAGAGAAAAATGTAAATTTTTCAAAGCATGGAGGGAATAATATAGTTTCCTGTACTTTTGAAAATAATAATTGAAACTCCAAAAATTAAAGTCTATAGCATATTTCACTTTCAAACATTGAAATGCATAGATACATATATTTGAATAAGGAATAAAAAATTCGTGTGAGGTGACATTCTTTAGTGCTGTTCTACAGACTAAAAAAAGGCTAGAGATGCAATAAATGCTGAGATAAATTGGTAGAAACCAGCAAGTCTGTAGCTGAACAATGGACTATTTTTACTACCATGACATGGTGACTGGAAAATCTGTCATATGTAACACTCTTCCAGATTTTTTCTTTTTCTTTTTTCCCAACATTTTATTTGGAAATAATTTCAGACTTACAGAAAAAGATACAGAATTGCTCAAAGAATTTCTACAAACCCTTCACAGATTATATTAACTTAATATTATTTATCACCCCAGAATTTTAGTACCTTAGGGCAGCAAACTTTTATTTTCTTACATAGTGTCTGAGTGTCAGGAATCTGGAAGCACTTTAATTGAGTGTTTCTGATTTAGAATTTTTCATGAGGTTGTAATCAAGTTGTTGACTGGGGCTGCAGCCGTGAGAAGATGTTGGAGAATCTGCTGGTAAGTACTCATGGCTGTTAATAGGACACTTTCGTTCCTTGACTCACTCAACATGTGGACCTCCCTACCCAGATGCTCACACAGCAGGACAGCTGGCTTTCCAGAGAGAGAGAGGAAGGGAGGGAGAGAAAGGGAACGTGAGGTTGAGGGAGAGGGAGAAAAATGCCTTCAATGACATAATCTCAGATTTCTACTACACCATTTTTGTCATATTGATTGTGATAGAAGTATTTCGCTAAATCCAGCCCAAAATCAAAGGATGAGGATTGCCTTCACATCTTGAAGGAAGAAGTATCAAAATGTCCACAAATACTTAAAGCCCCTAACCCAGATTACCCGTGTTAATATTTTATCCCATTTGCTTTATCATTCTACCTCTTACTTACATTTGGGGGGGGGGGACTTCTGTGTTATAGACATGATGCTCCCTTACTCCTAAAAACTTCAGTGTATATTTATTAAAAACAAATGTATTCTTTTCTGTAACTGTTGTGTAATTTTCTAAAATTTTTTCCTTTTTTTCCTCCTTTTTCACAGTTTTTTTTTCCTTTTTTTCTCCTTTTCTTTTTTCTTCCCCTCCCCCTCCCTCCCTCTCTTTTCTTTTCTTTCTTTTGTTCATTTCCTCCCTCCTTCCTGTTTTTCATTTTATCATCATCTTTTTGCTATCATTTAAATTAAAACAGTACCCTAGGCTTTCTTGTTTTCCATGTCCTTGACTCTGAAAAGTCAAGAACATTTAATTTATTTCATACATTGTTCTTCAATTTTGGTTTGTTTGAATATCTCATGGATTTGATTATGGTGATATGTATTGGCAGAAATACCATGTATATGAATTTTGATGCTCCCCAGAGCATTATATTAGAAGGTACATGTCTCTCTTGTTATTAGAGACCTTAATTTTGATCACTTGGTTAAAGTGATGCTTGCCAGATTTTTCTACATTAATGTTACTGTTTTTTTTCTGTGTAGTGTATTAAGTATCTTATAAGAGATACTTTGAGATTATGTAAATACGTAGTTGCCCATCACAATTTCATTTCTGTGTGATGATTTTTTACTTGAAAGTATTATCACTATGATGGTTGTCAAGGAGTATTTGACCATATATCCTTAGGCTAAGTATCTGCAGAGGCATAAGCAATATTGAACTCTAGTTGGTCAATTCATAGGGTTTCATAGTGGTCAGAATAAGCAATTTTGAAACTGTGAGCATGCTAGGATTGAGAAGACAATATATAACCTGTAATAGAATCTATACTTCTTTCGGAGAATTACAGAGATTTCGGAGATGCAGAAAGGGAAGAAAGTCAAATGTATCCTGTGTGCACACACATACACATATTCATGTATTTCTTGACTCATTTCTCTTAGAGGGTCTCAAATCAGTGACATTCCCACAGAAAGGAGTATAGTTAGTACCCAGAACCCATATTTGATTTCTAAACCAACCAAAGATAAGCAGATTTCTTGGCAAAATTGCTGATTTCAGGGCTGATGCTGAGAAAGAGTTTGAAATATCTTGTTATGCCAGAAATAGGGAAATACTCAAAGAATGCTGAAGGCATGGTAGCCAGCCTTGAGGGTCTTCCAATGACCAACTGATGAGTACTTTGAGTGTCAAAATAAATAGTAATAGTTAACAGATTATAGCACATAAAATAAGTTAAGAATTCTTGAATAAATAAATGCAAAGGAGGGAAAGCTCTCTTACAACAAATTGAGAACTAATATATGTAAAAGTAGTGAGGGAACTAGAAAATCCTTTCATATTTTAATAACCTCACAAAATGCTCTTGGTAAGTTAAGCAATATACCAGTTTGTGTTCCATTCATCTGCTAATGATGAATGACTTTAGGATCTGGTTCTTACTTGGATAAAATTGGGGGCAGATAATGGTACAATTCCCAGCTTGCTAGTTTTCTCCCACAATTATTAATCATGTATAACATGAGTAAAACTGGTGTGTGATTGGGGGGATAACCTTTAGTCACTATAAATTACTTTATTGTATATGACTCAAACTCACATATAAATAACAGAACGTAAATAGCACCTCATCTAAACGAACACTAGCCTGTGCAACACTCATTCGTAACACCTTGTTTGTCTTGTGCCTCACACCGTCTGAGCCTCCGTCCAGGAGAGGGCTACAATTCATGTCCCACTTACAGCAGAAAATCTGACAAATGTTACTTATTTGCTGACAGTTTTATCTCTGACGAGTGAGCGAGAGTTACGGGAACCGGCCCCAGGAACAATAACCACAAAAACAGAAGTGCTGGCTGGTGAAAGGGATGGAAACCGAGGCACTAACCATGCCATTAAGCTGCCTGAAATGGTTGTGGAAGGTAGTATTCATCGCCGTCAGGCTTGTATAATGAACTTGAGGAAGGAACATCGTAAGATTTTAAGAAAAATTTTCAAATTTGTCCCATTACAGAAAATTTACATTTCTGAAATCATGAATTTATGACATTTCGCTTTAAAAATTCGTCGAAGTTCCCATTACTTGTGAGATAGTCTGAAGTTCTTAGCCAAACAGTTCATTTAATGGTATAGTCTTGCCTAATATTTTACTTCTATCTCTCGGTCACCCCAATGCCCCATTCAAGTTCTATAAACACATGTACACACCACCACAACACCCTGCTACACATATACATATACACCCATACACAAAATTTATAAATCTGTCTTTGCATTGTGTGTTTGCAATTTTCTAAACACACTCTGAGTTTCTTAACATTAGAAGCTATGACTTTGCTCTCCTTTGACTTCTTACAGACATTCACACTGTATGGATCAGACTCACTAAGTGTTGTTTGTGAGAATCAAAATTTATTTTCTGACCATATAGCCACTAAAATTTAAGGTGCATTAAGACAGAGTAGTGCATGGCCTTTAATTAATGCTTGGCAAACATTATTTCAATAAATATAGTTGAATATTTATAAATGTTATCAGTTATGGAAAAGAGAGGTAAACATCCGTATAGACCATTAGCTGGAGAACTTGGATTTTAAAAGGTCAAGATCAGAAGACATAAAGATAGAAGCGGACTAACTGGGCTGAAAAGAAAAGTATGGTTACATCAAACTGTATGAATTTTGACAGGAGTTTTAATGCTAAAGGGACTAAAATATATGACAGATGTTAAGAAGAAGAGATTTCCAGGTAAAGAACGAACGTGTTTGCTTGTTTCATTGTCAGGACAGACATTGAAATGGAAACTTCAGTTCAACTTGGGGCCAGAAATAGTGGAGATAGAGAATAAGACAGGACACTAAGTATGTAATGGTTCAGAGTTTTCCCATACCAGGAAATGGTATGAACATGAAGAATTCTAAATTCATCTAGAAATACACCTACACACTGAAATACACCTAGATACTCCGTAGTAAAGCTGCTGAAAATGAAAGACAGAGACCATCTTAGAGAGAGTGTGAATGAGGAGAAGTTTCAAATGAGGACCGTTAACATTGACAGATTATTTCTCAAACTAAATTGTGGAAATCAAAACTAGAATGAGCGCTTCAAGTGGGGAAATAAAATAACTTCCACGATAGACTTCTACATAGAATAAAAATTACCCTCCGTAAATTATGGCGAAATAGAGACTGTTTTGGGCAAACAAAATTTAAGAAGAATTTAAGAAGAATTATCACCAATGAACCTACATTAAAAGAAATGCTAAAGGACAGTTGCAGACTCAATATTTACAGATGAAAACATATATTTACAAAGCGGTAAAGAGAATGTAACCAAAAAGTAAATTCAAAGAGCATGTCGTATGCAGTTTAAAATATATAAAGAGCTAAGATATAGGAAGGTAATAGCATGAAATATGAGAAGGTATTAAATGAAGTTGAAGAGTTTTAATACCATCTGCATGATACAAAGTACTAATATGTATTAGACTTGATGAATCAAGGCTGCATGTGGCTGTAAAAATAGTTTAGAAACAGGGAAAATAGGGGCAACTGGGTGGCTCAGTCGGTTAAGTGCCTGCCCTGGGCTCAGGTCATGATCCTGGAGTCCTGGGATGGAGCCTGCATTGGGCTCCCTGCTCAGTGGGGAGCCTGCTTCTTCCTCTGCCCCTCCCCCTGCTCATGTTTTCTCCCCCCACCCCACCCTCTCTCTCGCTCTCAAATACATAAATTAAAAAAAAATAAATCTTTTGAAAAAAGAGGGAGAATAAAATACTACATTAAAAATACATAAATGGCAAGAAGAAAGAAATACAGGAAGAATAGATGGGGAAAATAGAAAACTAATAGTAAGATAACGGGGTACACCTGATTACATTCGTAATTACATAAAATGTAAATGAAACTAAAGCATTCTAATTAAAAATAAATGTTCAGGGGCACCTGGGTGGCTCAGTGGGTTAAGGCCTCCGCCTTCGGCTTGGGTCATGGTCCCAGGGTCCTGGGATCGAGCCCCGCACTGTGCTCTCCGCTCGGCAGGGAGCCTGCTTCCCCCCCTCTCTCTGCCTCTCTGCCTACTTGTGATCTCTGTCTGTCAAATAATAAATAAAATATTTTAAAAATAAATAAATAAATGTTCAGAAAAGGTTGACCTAAATATATGTTCTTTATAAGAACACAAATAAATTGAAAATGAAAGTATAGAAAAGATATATTATGCAAAGATTAATCAAAAGAAACTGTCCCAAAAGTAAATTTTTAAAAATATTCTTTTAGGAATAAAAGTAAATGCACTGCTACGTACATCAACATGGGTGAATCTCAGAAATATAATATTGAATTATAGAATCTATAGGTCCATTCATATGCTCTTCAGAAACAGGCATAGGGATTGAAGAGTGGTAGGGATTGAAGAGGAGAATGTGAGGCATCTGGATTGCTGGTGATGTTTTAGTTCTCATCCTGGGTGGTCATTCCACACGTGTGTTCCCATTGTGTTAATTCATTAAGTTATACATTTATGAATTATACTTCTTCATACATGTCATGTTTCAGTCAAAGGTTTATTTTTAAAAAGTAAGCTGGTGTGAAATTCATAAAGAATTTTAAAAAGGTTAGTTTATAAAAGGTAACATAAGGCTAGAAGTAATGTTAATGCATCATAGAAAATGCATGTTTTAGGAGTCTATGTATTGGTGGAAGGGGTAGGTGGCAAAAATTGGCTTAAAACTTTTCAGCAACCAAAATTAAAAATGCAGAACAAGAAACACAGGTTGTACCGTTTTCATGAATTGATGACAAGCTGAGGATTACAGTAGCACAGATACTCCTGGTACTGAGACCGCAGAGGAAATTCTTATTCATCCTCAAAAAAAGAAGAAAAATCTACAATGTACTGAATATTATCTCTAACAATAACTTTAGGGTAAATATAGGGATGATTTTCGAAAAACTCTGATTTCCATTCATTAAAATTAAAAAACTATATGGAAGGTATTTGGGGGCATTGGTTTGAATCAAAATCCTATGATAAAAATTTTTAAAATAGGCTTATTTGGTTTAACTACAGAGAGATTTTAATATGTCACTCAAAAGAATTGGGCATAATATTTCTTTTAACTCTGTCAAGGTCACATTCGCTAACAAGTACTTGGAACGCAGCTCTCCTGTACTGCCAGCTTGTGCTGGGCCATATGCTGCGGCAATCAGTGAGACAGAAGGTGAGATTAGCATCCCCTATGAGATGTGGGGAGCCTAACACGCACAGGTGCCTGACCAGAAGGCCACGGCAGAGTCACAGAGGTGGACCAAGATTGTTCCCCCCCACAAAATAAAAGCTTAGGGTGTCTTTCAGCATATATATGAGTAGTTAATAATGTCCACAAAGTTCTGTGAACTATAGGATGATAGCAGAAGTTTGATCTGGAAATATTTCTGTCAATGAAGCGTCTCCAGTAGTACCTCTTTCTCCCCCCGCCCTTTTTTTTTTACTAGTATCACACTATCAGTAATTTTATCAGAATAATATTTACGATATTATTCGCCCTGCTAAGTCCACCGTGATAGAAGCTTACATATATTTTCCACTTGGTACCTAAAATAGGCCAATAGTAATGGCAATGCTAATAGTTAACCAAATAATAAAGACTCATTGTGTGCCAGACACGGTATTAAGATCTAGACATAATTATCCAATTTAATCTTCCCAACACTCTAAGAATTACCTTAATAGTATTACTTCTGTTATATATATGAGGAAGGTCAGAGAATGGACAGGTCATAGTCATACAGAAGTGAAATTCAAGAGCTAAGGTATAAGCCCAGGTGCATATGGTTAAATTTGTCCTCCAAGGTATTACTATCATATTTTCATTGCGGAGAACTCTGAAGTTTACAAGGGTGATATAAATAGGCCAAAATCGTGTACATTAAAAGACGTGGGGGGTAGAATTAAACTCAGTTCTATTTGGCTTGACATTAAGGACACGTTTATTTGATTATAATAAACCAAATGCTTTCATACTGAGCCCGATGTGTATATTACAGTCACCGACGGTTCTTGCCCGTCACTGAGGGCACAGTGCTTCCAGGTTTTAGGGTCTCCTCTGTGTTGCATGATAATGCTCTGCATATATTCTGCTGTTTATGGCATTCACAGGACGTATATTTTCTCATTACTACCATTTTACAGATAGGAATATTGAGGCTTGGAGAAATTAAGTAACTTGACTAGGATCACAGGGCTAGAGATTCAGCTCTGAAGAATCCAGAATAAAAGATAATTGGCAAAAAAAAAAAGATAATTGGCAAAATTAAGCAACCTGATTGAAATGTATATATATATCAGGTAGGAAACACAAGAATAATTACAAGTGTCCCAGCAAACACATTTCAAAAAGGGAAATTCATAATAAATAAATGTAAATTAAGTATCAATTATTGCTTTTCAACTCCCAGTCTGGTACCGATGCGGAAGATTGAGCATTTCCAGGATGGCGCACGGTACCGAAATGGGCACATTCTCATGCTGCCACAGACAATCTGACGGCGCACACCCAGAGCAACGATACCCAATTCTAGGGGCGCCCCAGTGGCTCAGTCAGGTGAGCCTCCAACTCTCGGTGTCTTCTGGCTCGTGATCTCAGGGTCATGAGCTTGGGCTGGGTGGGAAGTCTGCTTGGGGTCTCTCCCTCTCCTCTTCCACTGCCCTCACTTTCGCGTGTGCTTGCTCGCTCTCTCTCAAATAAGTAAATAAATATTTTTTTAAAAAACCACATACATACAATTCTATAGTAATAAGCAGTTTCTTTGATTTAGTAATTATCCCAAGGAATTGATATGAGGTGTATACATGAGCATGTCCATGACTGTATTAATCATTATAACAAACGTAATAAAACACATAACGGAATTTGGCTTTCAAGAAGGTACTGATTAAAGACAGGTTAGACCAAATAACTTCATTATTATTGAAGTTACTTGTATAAATTTTTAAAGAAATTGAAGAGGCAGACAAATATATTAACAATATTTGTTTTGTGTCACAGCACTGTATTAGTTTCTTAGGGCTACTGTAACAAAGTACCACAAAATGGGTTGTTTAAAAACAACAATTCATTCTCTCCTGGTCCTAGAGGCTAGAAATCTAAAATCAAGGTATTGGCAGGGTCATGCTTCCTGGCCTCGTCCTAGACTGAGGTGGTTGCCAGCAGCACTCGCCCGTCCTTAGCTTACAGACGCGTCACTCCCATCTCTAGCTCTGTCCTATGTGGCATTTCTTCTGTTGTTTCTGGTGTTGCTCTGTATCCCCGGATGACCTTCGTAAGGGTACCAGCCACTGGAGTTAGGGCTCACCCAAATCCGGTAGGACCTCATCTTACCTGATTATCTCTGCAAAGAAATTATTTCTAAATAGGGTCACATTCATACGTAGCTGGGGTTAGGATTTCAGTGTAACCTTTTTTGGAGGAAACAATTCAAACCAAGTAGGCAATTTAGTAATTAATAGTAATTGGAAAGTTTGCTTTTCGTTCAGGGATTTACTTTATCTTATTTTATTTTATTTTATTATGTTATTTATTAATTTATTTGACAGAGAGGCACAGCGAGAGAGGGAACACAAGTGGGGGAGTGGGAGAAGAAGAAGTGGGCTTCCGGCCTACCAGGGAGCCCGATGAAGGGCTTGATGCGGGGCTCGATCCCAGGACCCTGGGATCATGACCTGAGCTGAAGGCAGATGCTTAATAACTGAGCCACTCAGTTGCCCCAAGGGATTTACTTTAAAGGAGGTACATAACTAATAATAATAATATCTGGAAATTTAAGTTTTTATGAATTAATTTTTCACCCAAAGTATATTACTTCAGCCAAAATGGTGGTTTGGAATGGATCTAGCGTTTATGAAACACTAGGACATTTTGATACCTTTTTCCTGTGGAGATTGAGATATGTTTTCTGGTAACAGTTTGTAAATTAACTAGTATATGACAAAAGGACTTAGTCACTTAGCAAAAATGGTCAGCATGAGCTTCCTGATAAATATTGTCCTTATTTGATGATCCCTTTGAGATATAAAGGGAATCTTTTCAAAGAACTAACAATACTCATGAAAAGAACTCAGCTAATTCAGCTCAGTTTTTTCCCCCAATGAAAAGAAATAGTAGGAAAAAGGAAGCTTCAGTGTTTCCTTCACAACCCCAAATAATTTACACTGCTCTCCCTAATTTCTTAAATATCATTATGCCCTTTTACCAGCTTTATTAGGATATAATTGACATGTAACGTTGCATATATTTAAGGTGTTCAGCATGGTCATTTGATACACATATTATGAAATGATTACCACAACCGGGTTAGTTAACAATACCTCATATAATTCCTTTTTTGTGTATGTGGTGAGAACTTTTGAGATCTAGTTTCTCAGCAAATTTAACTATCATGAAAAAGCCAAAGGAACTGAAACGCCACCTCAAAAACCGGTGTTACTCGGCTACAGAATTGTGACAGGGTTTTGAATAACCTGCCTTCTTTCTACTCGGTTCTGTTCGTGCAGTTGCGTGGATGTCACCAGTGGTTGTCACCTGTCCCCAACACTCGAACACTGTGTTCTTGTGTCTGATATGCAAAGTCTCCCCGGCGGGATGTGATAAATAAAATGTGACCGTCCTTGGCTGTTACCACCTTTACAGGCGCGTCGCCCACAGATTCCAACCCCACCACGAAACCGCGTGTGTCACTGACAAGGTCCCACAAATACTCCCTTTCATTCTGCTCTATGCGTTTGGGAACTCTGAGAAACCTTAATGGTATCAGCAACGCGTATCTGCGGGATCCTAAGCTACTGGGTGCTGGGAGGGGACAAAAGCTGATGAGTAAAATCGAGGTTTTCAGTCAGCACAGCAGCACGATACACGAACGACCGGATTCGCTTCCCGCGTCGCGGGTGAGGGTACGCGCCTCCGCCCTCACGGAGCTCGCGCCGGCCGAGAGCGGAAGCGCGTGTAGGCCGTGTAGGCCGTGTAGGCCGTGTAGGCCGTGTAGGCCGTGTAGGCCGTGTAGGCCGTGTAGGCCGTGTAGGCCGTGTAGGCCGTGTAGGCCGTGTAGGCCGTGTAGGCCGTGTAGGCCGTGTAGGCCGTGTAGGCCGTGTAGGCCGTGTAGGCCGTGTAGGCCGTGCGCCTGCTCACAGGGCGAGGTCACAAGGTGAAGGAGCGCGCGTCCTGCCGGAGGCGCGCGCACGTCCTGCCGGAGGCGCGCGCACGTCCCTGAGGACGGGAGACTTTTGCTCTGAACCTCGCGTGACTCATAACACGTCCTCTGAAACGGGGACGGGACGAGGCCCTGGTGGCGCTCACCGTGGTGAAGGGAGTGCGGGATGCTCTGCCGGAAGGACCTTCCGAGGAAAGGGCCGTCCCCGGGGGGCCGCAGGCAGGGGCCGCGGTCGGCTCAGGAGAAGCTTTCTCGGACGCCACGGAACTTGCCCTTTGTCCTTCGGGCGGGGAGGACGTGGAGCTTTGCTAGCACAGCTCTGGCTGTGTCGCCGCCCGAAGATGTGAGCCGGAGAGCAGGTACTCCGCGAGTCTTCTGCTGCGGAGGACGAGACCGCACGTGACCCAGCAGCAGGAGACGACGCAGGAAGAAACAGAAAATGACCCAGAAAAGCCGCGGGAGGCGACGCAGGCTGAGGTGCGCGCCCTGGCGGTGCGGTAGGGCTGGGAGGCCCTCGCGTGCCACGCTGGGCGCCAGGCGGCAGAAGCGCCGTGTTGTGCTCCTGGCCCGGGTGCAAACTCAGTGAACAGTGAATGCGGTGCCTCAGAAGACTCGGCAGTCCTGTGGCCGCCCCCATGGGCAGAAAGGAGCGAGAGCTGGGAAGTTTGCGCCCGAACCCGCAGACCAAGGGCCGCCCGGGCGCGACGGTGCTTGTTCTCAGATCGCCCGTCCAGTGAACGATGCCCCGGGCCAACAAATGATCTTCTCTTTAAATTTCATGAAACTTCAAACTACCAAACACTTGGAAGCTTCTTTTATAAATCTTTAGAGAGACTAAAGAGAGAGGGAGCGTATTCTTTTACTCTAAGTCTAGGCTCATTTTGATTTTTTTAATCTAGGCTAACGCATGCCCTTAAAGCCGTAAAATGGGGCGCCCGGGTGGCTCAGTCGGTTAAGCATCTGCTTTGGGCTCAGGTCACGATCCCAGCGTCCTGGGACCCGGCCCTGAGTTGGACTCCCTGCTCAGCAAGGAGTCTGCTTCTCCTTCTCCCTCTGCTGCTCCCCCGTACCTGCTCTTTCTCCCTCTCTCACATAAGTAAGTAAATCTTTTACAAATTCAATAAAATAATACGATTATAAATATGAAACACAGCCAGTCAAAATTGATACAGAAATATAACTTTTAGCTTCGATAGTTTTCTGATTTTAATTTTGGAAACACATTCATTCATTATATTTAGGAGTAAAATTTAATTTGTCCTTGGAGACAGATTTAGTGTCTTTTTCTTTGTGAGGTAATGGAAAGAGAGCCCGTGTCAATTTTTTGATTAAGGAATCATTAGTTACCATACATAGCCCTAGAATCACCATTGCTCTAATACGTTTTCCTTAGCAAGCTTTGATGCAATGAAAATCTTTTTCACTAATGTTTAAATATGAGTTTATTATGACTTAATTCAAAGATGTAATTTTTGTTACTCATGATATCTCTAAGCAGGTTTTTCTACAGTAATAGACATTTAAAAACTGACAGATTTGATGAAGTCTATTTAAACTGTATCTACGCTTATGCACTGTGACATACTTAGGTTTACATTAGTGTAGGTTTATTTAGTCATATTTTGCAAAAAATACAAATGAGCAGAGTTTTCTTTTTACATACGAATGTATCCGGTAACTATGAGGACTTTCTTGAAGATGTAGTTGATTCCGCTTCAAATTTTCCCTCAGGCTACCAGCCAGAAACTGTATTTTGTATCCTAACAGATATATGTCAAAGCAAATAGGGAACATGAATGAAAAACACATAATTTATTCAGCCACTTTAACGATGAAGTATGTCAAAGAATCTTGTCTTAGAAAATGTATTAATGAGTAATATCTTTTGAAAGTTCTTACACAACATTGGTTGACCAAGTCACACAAATGCGCATGAGCGTGTACCATCAGAACAATCTCTCAAGCCTGGTGTTTTTTTTTTTTTTAAATTGGGGTATAATTGACATATAGTATTAGTTTCAGGGATACAACATAATTATTCAATATTTGTAAATTCTGCAAAATGACCACCATGAAGGCTGATGCTTCTTTTACACTGTCATTAGCTCTTCCAAAGGAAGCATCATGGACGTTAGAAATAAGGGAACAAACGTGGCAAACAGAAAGGAAGTGGGTGGGGGGAGCTTTAAATGTGTGATGGGGACTACGGCGGGCACTTGGGGCACTGGGTGTTGCGTGGAAGTGCTGGGTCACAGTATTGTGCACCTGAAACCAGAGTCGCACCGTACGTCAACTCACTGGACTTTAAATAAAAACTTTTTTAAAAATTATAGGCCATAGATATTATAGATAAAAATTCGTATTCTTTTTGCAATATGATCACATATGCTTATTTAAATCTATAGTTTTTTAACTAGAAATCTGATTAAGAAAGAGCTTAATCAGCCTTTAGTTTTTATATATTAGCTTAGTTGATTTTTTAAAAAAAGATTTTATTTGTTTATTTGACAGACAGATTACAAGCAAGCAGAGAGGTAGAGAGAGACAGAGGAGGAAGTAGACTCCCCGCGGAACAGAGAGCCCGATGTGGGGCTCGATCCCAGGACCCTGGGATCATGACCTGAGCCGAAGGCAGTGGCTTTAATCCCTGGGATCATGACCTGAGCCGAAGGCAGTGGCTTTAATCCCCTGAGCCACCAGGTGCCCCAGCTTAATTGATTTTTAAAGCTGATTAGGTACAGCAAAATTATTTACATTTCTTTGTTTTGGTAAGCAAATGTGGTTCCAGTAAAATTTTCTGACTTTTTTGCTTCCAGTCTTGTATTTTCCCCATTAATACACACACACATAACTCTATATATTTAACATTTTTGCATCCATAGTGCCTGTAAATTATAAGAGCTGTTTTTATTAATTTGACATGATATTGAAAGAATTTTTCTGACATTTTAATAGGAGGGGTTTCACCTATTTTATGAAACACAGTGATATGAACAGATAAAATATTGGAGTAGGAACTATCAGGCAAAAGTAATGACAGGAATCCTAGGGATATTGCATTGAAAACAAAACCTAACCTAGGCCAAAACTTCTAGAAATTAAATTCAAAGGTTTGTTAAACCCTATACTTTTTCATTCATTATTAAAAGGTAAATTGCCAAAAAAAATCAAGGCTGATAAAGGCCAAGGAAGGAGAAAGTGTGAGAGGTAAATATAAAAGAGATGATGAAAATTAAAATCCTTGCTTCATATCAACATATTGTCCTTCAGTATAGACAGGAAATAAAAGCAAATAATTGTAAAACTGAAAAAAATATATAAGCTTCTGATTGGAGTTTCATTGTTAACAAAGATTAAGTTATGTTTACAGTTTTCAAATGTTTGTCCAGACTCTTTCATAAAGAAATCTTCAAAAAAAATGAACTTAATTATTGTAAATTTATAGTACCATAATGTTCCTAAGATTGATGAAATATATGCTTAAGTTAATTTGTTTTACACTTTAATTTTCATTTTTATATGTTTTCAACAGAGAAGGTATAAGAATTATACAGGGAACTCATATCTGTTTTAGACTCATAATTTGTTGACATTTTGCCCTATTTGTTTATATGCATACAAATAAATGGGAATTTTTCCTGATTTCTGAGAAAAGGTTGGAGATATTATGTTCTTTGCCACTAAATGTTTTAGTATGTATTGTCTTATGGACAAAGGAAGTAATTCTCTCACATGACTATAGTACAATGATAAAAATCAGAGAATTTCAGTAACATATGTCCATATTATAATTCATATTCCATATTTAGATGTTATCCATTGTCTCAATGACATCTTTTATAACTTATTTTTTCCCTGATTCAAGAACCAATCTAGGACTGCATAATTTTTTTAGCTGTCATATTTGTCTATTCTTCTTTAACATGAAATCATGTCTAGATTTTCTTAATCTTCCTGCCCTTACCAATTTTTGAAGAGTGGAAAACAAGTATTTTATAGATTTTCCTTTAGTTGGGATTTATCTTATGATGAGATTCAAGTTATGCATATTTGGAAGGATACCAGTGGCATGATGTTGTTGCCTTCTCAGTGCAGCATTTCAGAGGCACGTGATGTTGGTATGTCCCAGTGTTGATGATGTAGCTGTATACTCTCAAAATCTCTTTCTTGCTCAGAGTTGATTTGGGTAGAAAGCTGGTGGTCAGCTTCTCTCACAGTATCTTTTCAAGGATTCCAGGCCCCAGATAGGACCCTTGAGAGAAAAATATGTGAAATGCTTTTTTTATAAAATAAAATTGTTTCCATAAGCTGTGGCTATCCAGTAGAAGACTTGATGCATAATGATATTAATTTGGGGTGTCTGAACCCTTTATTAATAGCCTTGTAGTGAACAGTGGTTTTCCTGAACAAAAGTGAGTAACATTAACAATTTTTTATAACATTTCACAATACCTGTTCCTTCTGGAAATTTCAGTGTCATCATACCTTGGTTTTCAGTGTATTTCTGAGGGTGTCGTAGTTTCATTCATAATCAGTTTGTGGGTTACTGTTACTCTTTTGTACTCCCCAACAATTAGTGATCGTTTATGTTATTTTCTGCACACTCATGCCAACAGAGTAACTGCTTTTCTGTGTCCCCTGCTAAAGAACTAGCTTAACCCTGGATCTGTCCCTTTTCTTTTGTCACTAACTGTAGTTTCACATTTTCCAACTAATCTTTACATCAGTCTTTTCTGCCATCTGGTTTCCAGTACAAAATAATATCTAACTTACCTTTTTTGCTGATGACCTCATATCTTTATTTTCTTCTCATTTGCCCAAATTAATTAAAAAGTATAGTTTCCCGGAGCATATTGAAAACTCTGGAGGAACCTGAATTTAGTCATAATGTATGGGTATACATGGCTTCTCTCCAGAGCTTTCCAGAAAACTCTCATCTTTGTCTGACTCTACTCACTTCTCTAATGTTTTACCTCAATAAGCAACAGAGTCTCGATACTTAACCCATTCTATTTTCTAGGGAGAGAAATGGTGTCATTTCTTCTTTAAGTATTTGGCAGAATTCACCAGTGAAATCATTTAGGCGTGACATCTTCATTTTTGGAATGTTATAATTTTCTTTTATGGATATAGTCCTATGCAGATTATCTCTTTTTCTGTTTATGAGCTTTTTATAGTTTGTGCCTTTCAGGGAATGGGTCCATTTCATCTAAATTAACAATTTGTGGCTAACAGAGTTCATAGTATTTTTTAATGTTACTCATCAGGAGTGATGACCTCTCTTTATTTCTGATATTAGTAACATGTGTTCTCTCCTTGTTTCTTGGTTAATATGGCCAGAGGCTTATCAAATTTATTGATCTTTTCAAAAAACTAGCTTTTGGTTTCACTGATTTTCTCTTTGGAGAATGAGAAACTTGAAAGGTTTCACTCCAGTAGGCACTGGGGGTCCAGCGGCTTCTGCTCTGTGCAAGCCCAGTCCCTGTAGACTGCGAATGTCTGTATTCACTCGTCTCACTAGATTCGGGGAGGGCGGTTTGGCTGGCAGACTCAGTTCACTGATGTTTCAAAGAAAAATTGTTTCAGTTTGTTCAGTTGTTTTCCAGTTGTAAGGAAGGAAGGGACAACTTTTAAGCAAGCTTTTTAAATGTCAGAGCTGAAACTGTAAGTCTCTAAGTGTCCTTTGATCTATAATTTAATTTCCCTAGTGGCCCTAATGCTGTACTCATATCTGTTTACGCCGTGCTGGACTGTGCCCGAAAGGGTATTTCTAACTCGAGGTCTGCCCCCGGATCTACTCAGGTCTTTGCACCGTTCTGTCTGTAGGGCAGATAGTTTGGTGTTACGGTCCTGATATGGTTTGTTATGATTCATGCAAAGTCAGAGCATCACAGATCAATAAATATGGTAAGTAATTCCCTTCAAATTTAACGCCCTACATTTTCTTGCATTGTCTAGACATAGTGCGCTGTCTAGACATTCTGGAAGACCTATCACTTTAGATGATTGTGAACTCCCAATGTGTTAAAAGGATAGTGTGAAATATCCCCTTACTGTTTCCACAAGTTATCTCTCATACCACACTGAGGCTAGCCCAGATAGTGTCCAAAACCCTTCTTCTAGATCCCAGTCTACTCCTTTGTCATCTTCTCTCAATCATCCCTTCAGTCTTTCACTCACTCAGCCTTGCTCTTTGGGTTCCCAACTCCATCCTAGATGTGCTCGCTCGCATTCTGGGTCGTGATCTATGATACCTTATGCAGTCTAGACCCAACTTAACCACCTTTTCTGCTCCCTCTGTTTCTTAACCACACTGACCTCCTTACCGTTCCTTGGACACTGCAAACATCCCGTCTCAGGAACTTTGTGCTTGTCTTCCCTGCCCACAATGTGCTTCCTCCTGTCTTCCTCCCTCACTTTATTCTTATCTCTGCTAAACCACTTCATCTTAAATTCTCCCCTTAATAATTCGTACAAGTAGCTGCCACTCCTGAGCACACCCACGTCCATTATTTTCTACCCCCTCATGTGTTCTTTGGTTGAATAAATGAACATCTTATGCCATTATTTTTTTCTTTATTGTGTTACACTAAAAAATCCTTCCTTGCCTAGAAAAGAAAATAAGAAGAGGTGAAATCCCACCTGGTATATATAGCAACATATTGCAAAAAGTGATAGCAAGAAAAGGAGCAGGTGTTCTCAGAGGAAGTAATAGGGGATATATCAGTTTAGGTTGCTGGAAAGGCTTTTTGGAAGAAATGTAACATGAGACTTAAAAGATGAGAAGACAATTATGTGAAAATTAGAGTGCTAAAAATTTTCAGTAAAACAAATAGCACCTGGTGGGAAAGCATAGCATGTTTAAGTACTCAAGAGACCCTGGAGGATGAAATCATCAGTAGGGAGAAAACATATCATGGGAAGAGTTTGGGGAGCAAGATAGGGGTCAGAACATAAAAAGCCTGGAAGGTATATACATGATACCGTTTTAAGTGGGTGAAGAAGCCACTGCACAGTTCTAGGCAAGAGTAACAAAGCAATTTGTGTTTTAAAATTATGACCTTCACTGCTTTGTGGAAAATGAAATGGAAAATGACAAGATAATTAGAGATGAGACTAGTCAGGAGATTATTGTAGTACTCCAGGTGAAAAATGACAGTGATCTGAACCAAAACGGGAGAGAAATGGATGATGTATATTTTTGCAAAATAGAATCAAAATGCCTCAGGTTGGACAGATTAGATGCCTGGAAAAGAAAAAGAGGTGTCAAAGGTACCGCATCGCTGACTTGTATGGGGGGTTGATGGAGGCCATTTACTAATTTGGAAAAGTCTGTAAACGAGAAGCTCTTAAAAAGAGGCATGGGGGAAGGGAACAAATCCACAGTTCAGCGTAGTTGTATTAGCTGAAATATCTTAGAGACAGCCAAGTGGAGGCTTGAAAAGTTAGTTAGATACACAAGTTTAGGGCTTGCAAGAAGAGTTCTAACTAATAAGAGATCATTGAGGGGGTAGGTTTTTTTTTTAAATACCATCTTACATATTTCTAAACAATTTACTTTCCAAATATGATATAGCATAATTTATCAATAACTCAAGCTCTTTCCAACAAGGTGACATATTTTGAGTATAGTGTAGAACAGGAAGAAAAGGGCTAATAGTTATTGAGTGTAGGTAGATGATAGATGTTTTACTGTCTTTTCAATCATGCTATACATTTAATTATTTACATTTCACACATGGAAAAACTGGGACTTATAAAGTTTAATTAAATTGCCCTAAGATCACTCGTATTATAAGTGGCAGAACCAGGATTCAAGCTCAGTTTTTTGTTATTAAAACCATTCTATTTCTATACCCC